>JAVHMZ010442629.1:0-17817 GCA_034782995.1 Amazona versicolor
CGTTGATGGCCGCCTTTACGCCGAGCGCGACGCGTACGAGTTAACGCGCGCGCTGGGCGATCGTACCACCCAGCGGATTGCCGATGTTCTCCACTCCGATTCTTATCGATCGTCACTCGTTCGTGAGGCCAAACTGATCGCCACCAAGTGCCCATCGTGCGAGTTGAACGCGACTTGCGCCGGTTGGCCCATCGTTTCCACTAAATCGCGCGGGGAATTTGACAACCCCTGCGCTATCGCGCCGGCTATCATCCAACATATCGTCATGCGGCTTCAATCTTGGGGGTTCGGGCGCGAAGAACTGCAACGCATGCTCACAGAGGATGCAAAACCACTGCGATACGCCGAAGCTTAAATCCATGGCGAAGCGACTTGTTCGCGTGCACGATCTCACGCCTCAAAGCAATGTGGAACGACGACTCTCTATCGTTTCCGAAGTTCGTCCTGCCGCGGATGTTGTTTGCGACGGATTCTCCTCGTTCTTACCCGATGCTGTCGCCCCAAATGGCGAATGGCGCTCGCCTACACCCGAGGAGTTACTCATCCTATCGGGAGATGACTGCACCTTTGGCGAGTGCGACATATTCGTCGTAGCTGCACCAGAGTTAGCGCGCAAGTTGGGTGATCACCTACAGTATCGGAAAAGTTTTACCCTCCTACAAAAGGCTGTGAAAGATGTGATGTTCGTCAAAGTGATCGAAGAATCTATTGAGGAACTGATCCCGTTTTGCATCCGACCTGACGGACTCGTGTGTCAAGGCGCATGGGTGAGTCCGGGGGGTATGCAACTCGTGACGCACAACATGGGTGTTGTGCCGCACCGCCGAATTGGGCTGCACGTAGATGACTGGGACCATCTATCTCTGGCCGAACGCGCGAGTGGACGGCGTCGGCTGTGCGTAAATCTCGGATTGGAGTCCAGGTATCTTCTCTTCCTAACGACACCGCTTTCATCGCTAGTCGTAGCAGGAACTTTTCCGAAAGAGATCCCGAAAGAGTTGTCACCGGCCGTTCTGGTCCGATCTTATCTGCAACGAAATCCAAACCAGACGGTCGTTCGTCTGCGAATCGATCCGGGAGAAGCCTACATCATGAATGCAGATGATATTATTCACGACGGCGCTTCATCCACCCCGAATATTCCAGATGTTGCCCTTCATTTTCTGGGCTTTTTTGGACCTGGCGAACTCCACACTCAGCCGCGCTCGGTTTGATGACGGCGCTCCTGGACGCAGCCTGCGTTAACGCTTTTCAACCGCTCGCAGCAGCGCGGTTGCGGCGAGGTGGCCGGTGAGGGTTTCAGAAAATGTGTGACCACCCGACCCGTCTCCCTTCGCAACAAAAAACAGGTAGTCTGTTTTGCGCGGCGCGGCGGCTGCTTTCAAAGACTGAAGACCTGGATTCGCAATAGGGCCGGGAGGCAATCCGGCGTGCTGATAAGTGTTGTATACATTGGGGCTGTTGAGGTCTGATCGGTAAATCTTGCCCCGATAGCGCTGATCTAGAAGAGCTGCGTATACCGTAGTCGGATCGCAATCAAGCTTCATCCCGATGCGCAGCCGGTTCGCAAATACTGAAGCGACTAATGGGCGCTCTTCGGGACGTTTCGCTTCGCGCTCCACCATCGACGCAAGTGTCACAATCCCGTGCACGTCGCGCGGCGACCCGAGTTGCTTCCACTCCTCGCGAAAGCGAGCCGTCATCGCCCGGCAGAGCGCTTCCGCAGTCGTATGCCGGTTCAGATGATAGGAATCGGGGAACAAAAATCCTTCGAGCGAAGGCGCGCGTGGGTCGAGGTCAAGAATCATTTTTGGATTTCGCGCAGCCTTCAAAAACTTCTCGGGTGGAATGATGCCAAGCGGTCGCAAGTCTTCCGCAATGTCGAACAGGTTGTGCCCTTCCGGCACAGTCACTAGGTCGTAGTACGTGTCGCCTCGCGCGATGCGCCCAAACACTTCAAACGTCGAGGCTGGCTTGTCGAACCGGTATTCGCCGGCCTGCAAAACTGTGCGCGGAGAAAACACGCGTGCGGCGGTGAACAGCCAAGGTTTTTCCAACACTCCTTTTGTTGCGAGCAACTGGGCCATCTCCTCGGTTCGCGTGCCCACCGGAAAATCGACAAACACGGGGTCAGATGCGGTGAAGTAGGGCTGGTTGAGCCGGAAGTATAGCCAGCCGAGCGCCGCTGAGGCCGCCAACACAAAAACGAGAAACAGGCGGAACAGGAGTTTCAACGGGCGTGCTCCGCCGATCGAAGGTGGAGCGCATCAAGATAGCTCTGGAGCAGGATCACCGCGGAAAGGCGGTCGATCGCCGCTTTACGATCTTCAGGCGCGATGCCGCTTCCGCGGAGCACGCGCTCGGCCTCACGGCTTGTCAGCCGCTCATCCCAGAACTCTACGGGAAGACCAAGATATTTCTCAGCGGTGGCGGCAAAGGAGCGAACCCAGGCGGATTGTTGTCCTGGCTCGCCGGACATGCGGACTGGATCGCCGATTAGGAGTTTGGTGACTCTGTGTTGCTGGGCGATGTTTGCGAGTGCGGCCAGGTCGGCGCGGGTGTTGCGGCGGGTCAGGGTGGGGAGGCCTTGTGCGGTTAGGTGTAGTTCGTCGCTGATGGCGAGACCGATCCGGCGTGTGCCCAGATCCAGGGCGAGGATGCGTCCGTTCAGAAACCGCTCCCTTGCGGTCGCGGCTCATTCTGGTTGCGTTGGTTTAGAGGCATGTCGGCGATTGGATTGCGTTCAATTGATTTCGCTGGTTCCGGTAATTGCCATGCACGTCGGTGAAGCTTCGATCGTGTGTCGCGCTCGCGATCTTATTATAGAGAAGAACTTCGTTGGCGGTTTCCATCACACCTCACCCGCGCTCGCAAAAACGCGATCCGCTGCGCGCGTTTGCGCTCCCGATTCTTTCGTTCGGGGTTATCGTGGCGCTTCTCTACTTCGGCCGCGTTTTTTTTATCACGTCGATCGTGGCGATCATCACGGCGTTTCTTCTCGAGCCGTTCGTTTCGTTCCTGACGAGAGCTCGCATTCCCCGGAGCTTGGGTGCGTTTCTGGTAATCGGAGTTGCAGGACTGCTTGTCTGTTTCCTTGGCGCGGCGGCTTGGAACGAGGCTGCCCGTTTCACGGCGGAAGTGCCCAAACTCAGCGAGCGGATCGGCGCGGTTGTCGGGAGCGCGGTGGACAACTTTGATGCTCTAGAACAGACAACAGGCAGGCTCTTCTCCCGTCCCGCTAAACCTCCCGAGCGCTCGCTACCGGTGCAGCGAGCCAATCGGAAGAAACCGGCCTCCAATCAACCAGCGCCGCCCGCTGCCGGCGTCATCCCTGAAGTGCGCATACACGAGGATCACAACCCGATCACCGACTACGTGTATGCGCGACTGGGCACGCTGTATCAATACCTGTTAATGGCTTCGTTCGTCCCGTTTCTGGTGTACTTCATGCTGAGCTGGCAGGAACACATCCATCACCATTTCCTCGAGTTCTTCGGTCCCGAAGCACGCGTGACAGCATCCCGCAGTCTGCGCGGCATTGCCGCACTCGCACGTGCGTTTGTGGTGGGCAATTTCCTATTGGGAGTGCTGCTCGCATTCACCAGCTCGGTTGCATTCTGGGTGTTGCTCGTTCCTTATCCGTTTCTCGCAGGAACCCTCAGCGGCTTGTTTAGCCTGGTTCCGTATCTGGGTTTGCCGTTGGCGTTCGTCGTACCGGGATTCTTTTCTCTTGCCGGCGCGACGAATGTGCCCCAACTGCTGCTTATCGCGCTGGTAGTCACAGTGCTGCATCTGCTGGCTTTGAATATTTTTTACCCCAAGCTGGTCGGCGCGCGCGTGCATCTCAATCCGTTAGTGGTTACGTTCGCGCTGATGTTTTGGAGTTTTCTTTGGGACGCCGCCGGGTTGCTTCTCGCAATTCCGCTCACCGCTGGGATTAAAGCCGTCTGCGATAACGTGCAAGTGCTACGACCGTATGGCCGGTTTCTGGGAGATTGATTGCTCGCGCCGACGGCCGTGGCTCTTTTTGAGCGACTGAAAGAGCGAGCGCGATCACGGCGCAAACGCATCGTATTCCCGGAAGGCAACGATCCGCGAGTGATTGCGGCCGCGAATCAACTCGCTTCCGAGCGCCTCGTCGATCCTGTGCTCCTGACCGCACCGGTTCTCGATCCCCGCTTGGCGGAGCTACTCTACGAGCGACGTCGCGCGAAGCGAATGACCGCGAGCGAGTCTGAGGAGATCGCGGCACGTCCGCTGTACCGGGGGGCTTTGATGGTCGCCGCCGGACAAGCCGAGGGTTGCGTAGGCGGCGCTGTAAACACCACGGCTGAAACCGTGCGCGCGGCGCTTTGGTCGATCGGTTTAGCGAACGGCGTCCGGCTCCTTTCCAGCTCGTTTTTGATGGCCTTGCCGCAAGGCGAATTCGGCAGCAACGGCCTCCTCCTTTTTGCGGACTGCGCGATCGTTGTTGCGCCCGACGCGGAACAGTTAGCTGATATCGCCGTCGCCTCGGCTAGAACGGCGCGCACACTGCTCGAAACGGAGCCAGTTGTGGCCATGCTCTCGTTTTCGACGCATGGGAGCGCGGAGGATCCGAGGGTCGACACGGTCCGTAGCGCACTCCAGATTGCGCGGGCGCGTGACCCGCAGTTGCGCATCGATGGTGAACTGCAAGCAGATGCGGCCCTCGTGCCCGATATCGCTCGTTCCAAGGCTCGCGGTTTGCACGTCGCAGGCCGGGCAAATACTTTGATCTTTCCTAACCTCGACGCCGGCAACATTGGATACAAACTGGTTCAACGGTTAGCGGGTGCTTCGGCGATCGGTCCGATCTTGCAAGGCTTGGCAAAACCAATGAACGATTTGTCGCGCGGCTGTTCGTGGCACGATGTGTATCATATGGCGATTCTCACGGCCTGCCAGGGAGACAACTGATGGCGGTCCACGCCTTTTTCCCACACCCCACCGACGAGAAAAACTTCGTTCTCCGTGTGGTGCAACCTGGACTTGCCGGACTGATGGATGGGTCCGTTTCAACTCTCGCGCCAATCTTTGCCACCGCTTTTGCGACTCGAAACTCCCACACCGTGTTCCTCGTCGGACTCGCTTCCGCGGTGGGCGCTGGGATCTCGATGGCGTTCTCGGAAGGTCTCTCTGACGATGGCACTCTCACCGGGCGGGGCGATCCTGTTTTCCGCGGCATCGTCACAGGAGCGATGACTTTCGTCGGCGGATTCCTGCACACGTTACCATTTCTGATCTCCAATGTTCAGCGCGCTCTGCAATTGGCTTATGTTGTTGTCGCGCTGGAGCTCATTGCGATTGCCCGGATTCGATACCGCTACTTCAGAACCAGTTTTACGGTTAGTATTCTGCAGGTTGTGTTGGGTGGCGCTTTAGTGTTTTTGGCGGGCATTCTCATCGGCAACTCGTAAGGTTGCCTCTCAGACGGGGAAATGCGTATTGATCGCGGGTTTCGGCTGACCCGTTTTATGCGGCGTTAGTAAGATCTCGAGTTGCAGTTCCGTCACCTTCGGACCAACTCGGGCGACGAGCTTCTTTGTGTTTTGTTCAGTCACCACATCAAACACGGCGTGACCTGGTGAACGAATCTCACAAGCAAGTGTCCATTCGTTCTTCTTCAACTCCGCCATTTGTCCATTGAAGCTGATATCGGCGTCGGTCATCATGCCCCATAATGTGTCAACCGGCTGCTCGGCACTCAAAGAATCCTGGATGAGCACAGCTTGCCGTTGCGCGATTCCGATACGGCGCTGAAACGTCTTCAATTTTGTGGGATAAGCGCGGCTCAAATCAATCTGCACCCAACTCAGATCTCCGCCAAACTCATGCCGCGTGATGCGCGCGTCCGCCCGCCAGTCCTGATTTTCACTATCAACCAGCATCGTGTTGTGAGCCTGAGTGCTGGTCTTGAAGTAGGTAAAGCGTTGCTTGCCGAAATATCCAGGAACGTTGTAGTCTTCGGGACCAGGATCATACGCCCACCGCACGCCGCCGGCATCCAGCACAAACGAGCCAAGATCCAGATGGGCGTGATTGGCTTTGTTATCTCCGCCTTTGACTCCGACGAAAATCGCGTTCGGGTCATCCCACGACGTCCGCAAAAACGCGGTTTGCGCGTTCGTAAAATACGCGTCTGTGTTCCAACCTTCTGCGTGGGGAGACCTAACATCTTTGTAAAACCAGACGAGATCCAGCGCATCTGCGCGCGGTGATCGTTCGGTCTCGATCTGTTCCTGCCAGGCATACACGGGCTGGTCGAAACGCCGCGATAGCCAGAACATTTGCGCCGCCGTCCCGGCCTCTTCCGTGGAGTCTGCGAAGTTGAAAGTCTTACCTGATGGTCCGGTGAAATGGATGCGGAATCTTCCCGTGCGCTCAAACCCTTTGACTCCGGAAAGTCCCCGATCTTCATCTAACGCAGTCTCAAGAGAGGCGATCAAATGAACCAGATAGCGCGTCGCGTAGTTCCAATAACCTGGGCCTTCGGGCCAACCGCCGTCAGGAGCGAACGTAACGAGGGCGCGGGGCAGGGAATCGAATGCGTTCGTCAAAACGCGGCGGGCACGATCTGTTTCGAGGTCAGCGACAGCGAGTGCACCAATGCTCACGCCTGCATTGCAAACAATATTCCAGTTATGAGAAGCGGTCACCCAGAAGGCTTGCTCTTTATAAGCGAGCAGCGCCGCGTCTAACCCTTTCTCAACGATCGCACTGCGAATCCAATCGCGATCCGCTCCGGCGAGTGACGGATATAGCCAGTCATACCCGATGGCGAATGCGTGAGTCATTTCCGCCACGTCTAGAAAGTGAGATGGATTCCAGTTCGGAAAGAGTGCTGCGGCGCGCAACTCCATGAGCGCGCGTTGAAGATAGAGAGGCCGATGATCAAGCCGATGCAGCAAGGCGAGCGTATAAACACGCTCGAGCACGCGCCTGCTTTGCGTCAGCAGCCGTGGCCCGACCAGCTTGAACTCCGCCGGGGGCGCCCCCAACATCTTGTCCGCTTCTCGCTCCAGATTGTCGTGCAGCTTTTTGGCGAGCGGATGCTCGCGCGAAAGCGCCCGAATGCGCGGGAGCTCCGCATCGGGGAGAATCAACCGCGGATGGGATTGTTTCAGACCTTGCAGCGGATCTCGCGAAGCAGCGAGCGGGAGCGCTTGAGTGGCCTGTGAGAGCGCCGCACCGCCGCAAGCGAGCTTACCGAGAAGTAGACGCCTTGTGATTGCTTCCGCTTGCATAGGCAGCTGAGATGCGGGGGGCAGTGATTAAGCCGCGCCGCGCCGGCTTCTGATCTGCTCCGCTTCCCAGCTCTTCTCCTTCAGCGCATAACCTCGAAGCTGCTCGGGCGACGGAGTCACGATTTGTTTCTCCATGTCTTCGCCCGAGATCACCACGTGCTCCAAGTGCTGAGTTGCCAAGCGAGCACACCACGGATCACCCATCTTGACGCCGATATCCTTGGCAAGTTCACGCAGTCCGAGGTGGGGCATGGAGATCGTCTTCTCGTCCCGTTCTTCATCGCTGCGCAGGATGAATTTCACATCCACGGTGTCGCTGTGTCGGATGGAGATTGCGGTCTGTAACCATTTAAACCAAACCTGCCACGTTCTTCCGAAAGGGTCGGGGCCTACCGTGAACTCTCGAAAGTTCTCCATGCACGCTATCTTAACCTGTAGTTCTGATGCCATCTTACTTAGAGGAACTGCGAATCGGCCGCGAGATCGCGCGCCGCGCGGGCGATCTCGCGCTCGAGTATCGCCGCAAAGCAATTGGCTATGAGTCGAAGGCGGACGAGTCGCCTGTCACAGTGGCTGATCGCGAGTGCGAGAAGCTGATCGTGCGCGAGTTGCAGCAAGCTTTTCCGGAGGACGGCTTGCTAGGCGAAGAAGGCGCGCTCCACGAATCGACGAACGGAAGGAAGTGGATCATCGATCCAATCGATGGCACCCGCGACTTCATCCGTGGCACGCGTACCTGGAGCGTTCTCATTGGTCTTGAGGAGAACAGCGAGGTGGTGGCCGGCTTCGCCTATTTCCCGTCATTTGGCGAGATGTACTCGGCGGCCAAGGGCTCGGGCGCGTGGTGGACAAGCGGAGCCGATGAAGATGCTCAGCGAATGGCGGTGTCGAACGTCACTCGACTTTCGGATGCCCTGGTGTGCGTCAACGGCCTTCAGTTCATCACACGTTATGCGTTTGCCAGGACATTGCTCGAGTGGTTGGAAGGGAGTTGGTGTGTGCGCAGCATGGGTGGCTGTTTGGACGCCATGCTGGTTGCGAGCGGGCGCGCGGACATCTGGATTGAGCCAACCTCAAAACCTTGGGACCTCGCGGCTCTGAAGATTATCGCTGAGGAGGCAGGCGCCGTCACATTCGATTTCGAAGGCAGTAACACGATCTACGGCGGTAATCTCGTGATAGCCGTCCCTGCGCTCGCCGACGAACTGAAGCGCTTCGTTTCTCAGCGGGAGACACCGCAATTGTGACGAATCTGGTTGCGGAACTAACCGGGCTTCGCGAGTTTCAGTTAACGGAACGGCCGCTTCCTGATCCTGGTCACGGTGAAGTGCAGGTGCGGGTAGGTGCCGTGGGTATCTGCGGAAGCGATTTGCATTCTTACGCGGAAGGTTCTGTTGGTGACCAGGTTTGCAGGTACCCGATGGTGCTCGGCCACGAGCCGGCCGGGATCGTCGTGAAGACGGGACCGGGCGTATCTGGTTGGAGCGCAGGTGATGAAGCGGCTCTCGAACCAGCCATTTACTGTTATCACTGCACTTACTGTCTAAGTGGCCATCACAACGTTTGTGCGCATATCCGGTTCATGAGTTCTGTAGATGATGCCGGTTTCTTTCGCGAGCGCGTAAACCTTCCCGCGCGCAATCTGCTTCCGCTTTGCCGCGGAGTCGGTCTACGCGAAGCAACGCTGATTGAGCCGCTCGCTATCGTTTGTCACTCGTTGAAGTATGCACCTCCGAAACTCGGCGATCGTGTAGCGGTGATCGGAGCCGGTCCAATGGGATTGTTGACAATTGCTGCCTTAAAGCTCGCCGGCGCATCGCGGATTTGGGCTGTTGAATCGGTTGCCCATCGCCGCGATCTGGCCTTTGCAATGGGCGCGGATCCCGTGATTGATCCCGCGCAGGTGGATCCGGTTCAGGAGATTCTGAGGGATTGTGGCAACTCGGGTGTCGATTCAGTTTACGACTGTGCTGCCAAAGGCAATTCGCTGGCGCAGGCAATCAACATCGTTCGTAGCTGTGGAAGCGTGATCCTCACGGGAATCCATTCCGAAGTAAACGTACCCATCAACGTTCACAATATGCGTCGGAAAGAAATCGCTCTGTTCAGTGTGCGCCGGTCCAATCACGAGAGCGAACAGGCGCGAACTTTGCTCGCCCAACACGCGCGGTTGTTCGCGCCGTTGATTACTCACGAGCGCCCATTAAACGCAATTCGACAAAGCTTCGATATGGCTGAGTGCTATGCGGATGGGGTTGGAAAGGTCTTAATCCGTCCGAATGAGATGAAGTAAGCCATGACAAAACCGACGATACTTGTGGCATCGCTCACAGCGGTTGTATCTAGGCAAATGGCTCTCCCATCGCGATCACGGATCCAGGTGGCAATTTGTATGTCTCGGATGATTGTCGAACCCGAGCAGTGTTCTTATCTGTTAGTAAATCTAAGTTTGTCCGCGTTCTGATGAACATGGATGACCACGGATTACTTACCCCAGGCCCTGTGGTGAATTTACAGGTCTTTCCGGAAGCTCGATTGAGTTCGAATCTCTAGCGGGGGTTTGCGTCGCAGGCGGAGAAACGGGCGGTGGTATTCTCGGTTTCGGCTTCTGGATCGGTCTTTGTTTGTCGAGTGGAACTGCCGGTATTATTCCTTGCGCCGGTGCACCGCCAGAAGGCGTTTCCGCCGGCTTAGTTGCCGAAGGCAAGGGCACGTTGAAATTTGGCACGTTGCCTTCGCCAAACTTATGACCTTCCGCCGCACCAATCTTCTGATATCGCTCGCGCAAGCGATCGGCATCGGTGGCGAGAGGCTGCGGCATGTTCGTCCCCTGCTTCGATGCGGGCGGCAGTTTACCCAAATACACCGGCTGGTTCTCAGCTACTTCCTGATAAGCGGGAACCAACTGATGCACACCGTTCAGAACGATTAACACTTCTTCCGGGCCGTTCTGCAAACCGCTCGGATAGACGAGAATGTCTTTGAACTGCGAACCGTCGCGCACTACGGCCGCTTTTCCTACAGGAAGGCCGCGCGGGAAAATGCGATCGTCTCCTGAGGTGAAAAACATTTCGCCCACTTCGACCTTCTCCTCGTTTTGCACGTAGTTGACTTTGCACTTTCCGGATCCGATGCCGCTCAGAACTCCGCGCACGCGGTTCTTCTGCGACACGACGCCTGCGGAAAAGCCTTGATCCGTCGCGAGCAATGCCTGCGAAACCGTCGGGTAAGCGGCCAACACCTTTCCCACGATTCCATCGGGCGTAATGACTGCCATGCCTTTTTCTACTTCGCTGTTTGACCCGCGATCAAGAAACACGATCTTGCTCGCCGAGGTCGTGGCAGTGCCGACGATGCGTGCGGCGAGCATACGCGACGGCGTCTGCTTTTCGAAAGCTGCAAGCGCTTTGACGCGATCCGCCGTATTGAGCTCAGTTTGCAGATACTGGTTCTGCAGCTTGAGCTTGCCGATCTCCGAGCGCATCCGCCGATTTTCGTCACGCGCGTTTCGAAGATCGAAATAGTTATGAAACACTCCGTAAATGCTCGATCGCGTAAACTCGGCTATCTGCGCGATAGGTGTAATGACGTAAACCACCGCAACCCGAATCAGCCTTACGTCGTTTTCGTTCTTTACCTGGTAGGCGAGAAAAATCAATTGCCCGACGAGCATCACCAGCAGCAAGATGATGCTGCGATAGCGGCTGAGCAGAGTGTCCATCTGCTTTCAGCTTAACCGGAAGCGAGGCGAAAATCGAGGGGATGTTGAACCGGGAGCACCGCGATTAATCGATCGAAATCTTGCGCAAGAGCCGGAAGTCGCTAAGCATCTTACCTGTCCCAAGCACGACCGAAGCCAGCGGATCGTCCGCGATCGAAACCGGCAAGCCAGTCTCTTCGCGGATTCGCTTGTCGAGATTCTTTAGCAAAGCGCCACCGCCAGTCAATACAATCCCGCGATCACTGATGTCCGCGCTTAGTTCCGGCGGAGTGCGTTCCAGCGCAACGCGAATTGCATTGAGAATGGTCGCCACATTTTCCGCAAGCGACTCGCGGATTTCCGCGTCTTCGACGCTGATCGTTCGGGGAACACCCTCGATCAGGTTGCGGCCTTTGATCTCCATGTGGAGCGGCTTCTCTAATGGATAAGCCGAGCCAATCTCCATTTTGACTGTTTCCGCGGTGCGCTCACCAATCAGCAAATTATATTTGCGTTTCAGATACTGCATGATCGCGTCGTCCATCTCGTTTCCCGCTACACGCACGGAACGCGAGTAAACGATGCCTGAGAGAGAGATGACCGCGACGTCGGTTGTGCCACCTCCGATGTCGACCACCATGTTGCCCGAAGGCTCGGTAATGGGGAGGCCCGCTCCGATCGCGGCGACCATCGCCTGCTCCACCAGATGCACTTCGCTCGCTTTGGCCCGGTACGCGGAATCCATGACCGCGCGTTTTTCAACTTGCGTGATTTCGCTCGGGACACCGATGACGATGCGAGGATGCACCAGCATCTTGCGGTTGTGCGCCTTCTGAATGAAGTAATTCAGCATGCGCTCGGTGACTTTAAAGTCGGCGATCACGCCATCCTTCATCGGGCGGATCGCGACGATGTTGCCCGGCGTCCGGCCGAGCATCTCCTTTGCTTCCTTGCCGACCGCCTCGACTTCACCCGTGTTTTTGTTCAGCGCGACGATGGACGGTTCGTTAACAACAATGCCCTTGCCTTTGGCGAACACGAGCGTATTCGCGGTTCCAAGATCGATGGCAAGATCCGACGAAAAAAGGCTAAAAAGCGAACGTAGATTCATGGGGCGTGGGTTCGAAACCCGCGAGGAAGAGTAAGTTTGATCGTAGCACTTGCGTTCTGAGGGTCACGGTTTGGCTAGCCAAACACGGTACTCGCGCGCATCCGCGAACGGAATCAGAATCAACTCCGCGCCATTCTTCCCGTCAATGGCGAAAGCGTCGTTCTTCGAGGGCGCTTGGCGGAAACCGAGCTGAGCGAGAACGGCGCTCTTGACCACTCCGTCATCCAGGCTTGCGAGCTTCGGATTCTCGTCAGCATCTAGTGCCAGCACCTGCGGGCCGCGCTGAATTGCGATCGCGTTGGGATAACTTCGTCCGCCGCTAATCACATCCACTGACATTTCCATTGCAATCGTGACCTGGTCGCCTTTCTTCCAAGCACGCTCGATCGAGAGAAACTCACCGGGATGACCCGTGTAGTCTTTCCCATCAATGGTCGCAGCGAAGTTTCTTGTCCATTCCGGTACGCGCAGAAACAGCGGAAAATCTGAACGCGAACCGGGCTGAATGGTTAGCCGAATCGCGCCTGTTTTCGGAAAGTCAGTGGCCGACTCGATGGAAGCGAGGCTCGACTTCCAATGTCCAGGCACGAACTGAAGAATCGCGATCCCGCCCTCACGCTGGCCCCAAACCGTCTGAGGAATCATTGCCATCCCGCGCGGTTCGCTCGATACGCAGCAATTGATGCCGGGCGTCGGCTCCTTCTTTCCGTTCAGCGCTGTGAAATAGCAGAAGTCGCCATTGGCCGGATTCTGGGCTGCCAGTAGCTGATTGAAAACCGAACGTTCGATCTGATCACCATACTTGGAATCTCCAGTAAGCCGGAGTAACTGCAGGTTGAATTGCATCCATGTGACAGTGACACAGCCCTCCCCCACGTCGTCTTTTTGTCCCGCAGGAAATTGATCCAGATCGCGAAAGTGCTCGGACGAACTCGCCGTTCCGGAGATATACAAACGGTGCGAGACGATGTCCTCCCAGGCGAGCGGAAGCGGTGAATAAAATTGGATGTTGCCCGTGATGCGGTAGAGGTCGGCTAGACCGACCAGATTCGACAACATTTCATAGGCTTTCCCATTCGCGGTTTTGAAGACGCTGCCGCTTGTAAGCAAAGACGAGATGAGGTGCGGACCATTGGGTTGTTCCCAAGCGCGCGTAATGTAGTAACAGAAATCCAGATAGGGACGCGCACCGGTGTAGCGATAGAGCATCACCATCGGCTCGAGAACGCTGGTCGCGGCCATGCCGACATGTTCGCCGGCAACAATGATGTCGCGTTGTCCCGGTTGATCGCCGAACGTACGCACGAGAAGATCGCCGATCTTCTTTGCCGCATTGAAACTCGCCTGGTCACCCGTTATGCGGTAATAACTCATCAGGCCGATGAGGTCGTACTTATGCACCCACACGTCCCAACTGGTCCAACGCTTGTCATCGGTGTAAGTGCCGAGATATCCGTCCGGGAGTTGCGTCGCGATCAGCTCGGCTGCAATCCGATCGATCAGCGTCTTAATTCGTTCGTCATGCGTGTACTCCCAGCTTTTGGCCGCGGCATCCAGAAACTTACCCGCATGCTCGCCAATCCAGTCCTGTTTGCCCGGGCGGTGTTGAAAACCCTCGATGACGCCCTTCTCGTCAAGATGAAGCAAGCGGCCTTCAAGGTTGGTCTTCATTCGATCGCCCAGCAATCCAGAGATCTGCTGATCTTCGAACGGCGCCGGCGTAAACCGATCGCGCACTTTGTCCGGCACGACGGGGCGGGGAAGCGCGGCAGAAAGACAAACGGGCGCGAGCATCAGGGCAGCCAGTTTCATTGTGGTCAGTATAGTAGCAGGGTGAAGAGCGGCAAAACGTGCTGACTCGGAGGGATTGGATCACAGGGGTGGGGGCAACCGCGGCCTCAGCGGGACTGGTCGGTTGCGGACGGAAGCGCTCGCCGCGCTATCAGGGTCTCGCACTCGTAGCCAATCAAGTCAGCCGCTCGCTTGCGGTGATCAACCTCAGCAACTTCCGCCTGTTGACTACGCTGGTTCTGGAGTTCACGCCGACGTGGATCTTCGCCGCGCCGAACGCCCAGCATGCCTTTCTCTTGAGCGCTGACTCCTTAAACATGATGGTGTTCAATCTCGATACTCTTCATTTCGAGAAGAGAATCGCGCTGGGAGGCAAACCGACGGCCGCGTGCCTGGATCGTGAGAACGCTTGCTTGTGGATCAGCCTGGAAAGACCTGAAACGCTTCTTGAGATCTCAACCGACGACGCGAGAAGAGGTTTTGTGCGCGCGCGTCTGCCTGTCAAAGTGTCGAGTATAGACGCACGGAACGGGCGAGTGGCGCTGGTGTTTCCGCAAGAACGGAAACTTGCGGTCTATCATGTGGCCGCGCGGAGGCTAAACATAACGCCGCAGCTATCCTCCACTCCTGACATTGTTGTTTTCCGGCAGGATGGAAAAACTGCGCTCATCGCGAACACGGCAGCGCGCACCTTGACGGCGATCGACTGCGAGCGCATGCGGTCCTTAGTCGAATTGCCACTACCGATCTCGCCCGAACATCTTTGCTTCAACCAGGACGGCGGCCAGTTATTCGTTACCGGAACAGGGATGGACGCAGTGGTAATTGTAAGTCCGTATCAAACGGAAATCGCCGAGACGATCTTAGCCGGCGGTGCTCCCGGCTGTATGGCCGCTACGTCAACCGACCCGCAATACCTCTTTGTTGCGAATCCCGGTTCGGGGGATGTCACTGTGATTCAGATCGACAACCGGCGCGTGCTCGCGCAAATTCCGGTGGGCCAGAAGCCTGGCGCAGTGCTACTCACACCAGATGATGAGTACGCTCTCGTGCTGAACGAGAGCTCCGGCGACGTCGCCGTGATCCGGCTAAGGAACATTCGTCAGGCGAATCTGTTTTCGCGAAAAAGCCGGACAGCTCCATTATTCACGATGATTCCGGTAGGTTCGGGGCCAATCGCGGCAGTGGTTACGCCTCGCACTGCTTGACCGCTAGATAAGATAGAGATCACACCCGCTATGGCAATCGCAAGCGAACCGGCAGTCTATCCGGTAAAGCGTAGGGCGAACCCGACTCAACGCAACTTTCTGTATGTAGTGCTCGGTTTGATTGCTTTCTTAGCGGTGCTTTATCAATCAGGTACGACGATTGATACGTGGAACGACATTCTTCACAACCCGGTCGTCGCGCGGACTCCATTCCTCGCCAACGCCGATTACCCACTCACCGTTCAGTCGGTAGAACAGGAGGCGACTATTGCAGGTTTGAGAAAGGGAGATCGCCTCATGAAACTGAACGGCCATGAGATCACCGGTTTAAACGTTCTTTTCCACCAAGTGCTTACCTCGCATGGAGGCGAGACCATGCAGGTAGAAGTGATGCGGAACGGGAAACCGATGACGATGAACATCGCCCTGCGCAGCCGTCCGGCGACTTGGAACGATTTGACCAACGCGGGATTAGATGTGGTTCTTGGCCTGTTCCTTCCTTGGTCCTCGTTGATTCTCGGATTCTACGTTGCCGCAGTGCGTCCACGAGACCGGCTGGCTTGGATTGTGCTCGGTCTGCTGCTTACGTTCTCGCAAGTCGTGAACGTTGATCTATCCGGCTGGAGCGAATGGGTGAGGCTTCCGGCGGAACTCTTTCACACCACGCTGTTCTCTTCGTGGCCGCTTTTCATGTTTCTATTTGGATACTTCTTTCCGTACCCGCCAGGATTTGATCGTACGCGCCCGTGGATCAAATACGCACTCATCATCCCCTACTTACTTCTCATTTCATTCAGCATTTCGATTGGCGTTGGTTTAAGTGAAGACCTGAGAGACTTTGGACCTTTCGCTCGATACTTTGAACGTAGTGGGCCTTATATGTTTGCTTATACGGCTCTGATGATCGGCTCTGGTTTGACGCTGCTTGGGATGAAGGTTAAGTCGCAAACCAGCTCCGATGCAAAACGCAGATTGCGCCTCTTGCTATGGGGTCTCAACTTCGCCCTGGTGCCAATTCTGTTTTTGTCGTTGTATGCGATCGTAACCAGCAAGTCAGTGGAAAAGATGCCGCCGTGGCTTTTCTTAACGGCCCTTTGCTCACTTCTCTTCTTTCCGCTCACACTCGCGTACGTGATTGTGGTGAACCGTGCTCTCGATGTGCGTGTCGTTCTGCGTCAAGGTCTGCAGTATGCGTTTGCGCGGCGAGGAGTTGCCGTGCTGCGCATTTTGACACTCGCATTGTTTGGATGGTCAGCGTACGTGATGGCGCGGCGAATGGAGCACAATACCACTGCGCAACTGCTGGTCGTGGCTGCATCCGTGGCAGCGACCATCCTGATCAATGTCAGCATGAAACGGCTCGCGCAGTGGGTGGACAGGCGCTTCTTTCGCGATGCCTACAATGCCGAAGTCGTGCTCAGCGAATTGTCGGATCAGGTTCGAACGATTCGGGAACCGGAGCCTTTGGTGGAAACGGTATGCGATCGCATCTCCCAGACAATGCATGTGACGAAGATCGCGGTACTGTTGGAACGCGATGGGACGTTCCGAACTTGCCATGCGACCGGGTTCGATCCAGAACCGAAGGTGACGTTTCCGGGGGATTCGGCGATCGTGAAATACCTACAGCAAGCCCGCGAAGCACCGCGTGTTTACTTCGAGGACGAGAACTCCTGGATCTACCAGACGCCCGGCGTGGATGACGGGGAGCGCGCGCGTTTGGCTTACCTGGGCGCGGAACTGCTTCTGCCCCTGTCCACGACCAACAAGCTGCTTGGCTTCATTACCGCCGGTCAGAAACGGTCGGAGGAGCCATACTCCAATTCCGATGTGCGCATCCTTTCGTCGGTGGCGGCGCAAACGGGATTAGCTCTCGAGAACGCACAACTCACAGAGTCGATCGCCACGGAGATGGCGCAGCGCGAGCGTTTGGCGCGTGAGGTCGAGATCGCGCGCGAAGTGCAGGAACGGCTCTTCCCGCAGAAGCTGCCAGCAGTCCAGGGCTTGGACTATGCCGGCATGTGCCGGACCGCGCTCGGCGTTGGTGGCGATTATTATGACTTTCTCTCCTTACCGGGCGGCCGATTCGGTTTCGCGGTGGGGGATGTGGCCGGGAAAGGAATTTCCGCCGCACTCCTAATGGCAAGTTTGCAAGCTATCTTACGTGGGGAAACGCTTCACGCTGGTGACAATCTGGCGGAGATGATCGACCAACTGAATAAGCGCGTATATGAGGCGTCCACTACGAATCGCTACGCAACTTTCTTTTATGCTCAGTACGCTCCGGAAACGCGGAAGCTCGATTATGTAAATGCCGGTCACAATCCGCCGGTCTTACTCCGTCGCAATGGAGCTGATTGGGAGTTTCGGTTTCTGGAAGCGAGCGGGACCGTTGTCGGTCTTCTGCCCGTGGCGAGTTATGAGCAAGCCACGCTCGATTTACTCACTGGAGATTATTTGGTTGCGTTTACGGACGGCGTGAGCGAAGCCATGAATCACTCAGACGAGGAATGGGGAGAAGAACGATTGAATGAAACCGTGCGCGCCTGCGCGGAATCTTCTCTCACAGCCGAGGAAACCATGCGACGTATTCTTAGTGCGGCCGATACTTTTGTTTCGGGTGCGAAGCAGCATGACGATATGACGTTGGTTGTTCTTCGCGTTTTGTAGTGCCTCGGGTGACAGATTGGGTCGAGCGCCGCGGAGAGGAGATAGTGGCTGGGGAGTGCGCATTTCACATAG
>JAVHMZ010443599.1:0-17810 GCA_034782995.1 Amazona versicolor
TGGTCACCTTCAGATCGCGCCGGCCTGTTTGCCAAACGAAGTAAGTAGCGAAGTCCGACAGAAGATTGCCAGCCTGGAAATCGCCAACTCGACGGCCCGGCTGTTCCACGCGAGCTTCGCCCGGTTTCGGGCCCGAAGGGGAGACATCGATGGTGATGCCGCTCGAGGGCTGGCCGGGCGGGATCATGTGGTTGTAAGTTACGCCGTCGAAGGCAGCCTGGACCAAGCGCGGTCCAGGGACATCAGTTTTCAAAATGAACCCACCATCCGGACCGCTCTTGACGGATTCGAGCGACTCCGGACCGTTCGCGCCCACGCGGTAGACCGTGACAGTGGCGTTCGGCTGTGGCCTGCCGGTAGCGCCGTTCCGAACGAACCCATCGATGGGGGCGGCCGCGAGCACGGAACTAAACAGGAGAAACGAAGCCAACGGCTTCATGCGCCCGCCTCCATGGGCTGGCCGCACTCGCCGCAAAACTTCAAGCGTTTGTCGAACTCTGCCCGGCAAGCTTTACATACATAGCGTTTTGGGCGCGCGGCGGGCGGGGCCGGTTGAGATTTCACCGGTTGGCCCTGGGCGACCCGGTCCACTTCTTCGAGAACGCGCGCGAGCTCCCGCTGGAGGTCGGTCTTGGAGCGCTGATAATCGGCGTCCGACATCTTGCCGACCCGATACTCGAACTGGAGGTCGCGCAGGTTTTCGTAAATCGAAGCCTTGCGCTCGTCCAGATGGGCAAAGGGCGACACGGGAGCGGGACCGGGAATGTCCGCAGGCCGGATGAATAGAAGGTAGGCGACCGGGAGGAGAAAGAGGAGCGCGGCAAGAGCGATGATCACCGGCTACTCGATATCCGCCGTTTCCCGCTCGACCTGCTCACGATAGCGATGGAGCGAGGGATCGTCCACCGGGACGCCGCCGGCAGGGGCGAGCGCGCGTGGTTTCGCGTAGCGGCGGACGAAGAGATAAATCGCACCCAACCCCAGCGCGAGAACGAACGCGGGCACGATCCAGTAGAATGCGCTGGGATCGCTTAAATAAATTTGGTCGCCGTACTGCTTGCGGTAGTCCGCGATGATGGTCTCGTCGGACATGCCGGCCTTCTGCATTTTGTAGATCCGCGCCTTGGCGGGGGCGCAGAAGGAGCAGCCGCGCTTCGACATCGGGCAGGAGACCGATTCCTTACAGCCGCCGCATTGGCAGGCGATATGGGACCCAACCCGATCGACGGCCTCGCTTTCTACCTGGGGAGTCTGGGAGAGCGCGATCGCCCCGAGGATGAAGGGAAGAAGACTAGCTTTCCAGCGCAACCTGTTTCTCCGTCACGCCGACCACTTGCGTGCGCGCATATTGGCGCTGCACTTTGCTGGGAACGAGCGCGATGAGGGTGCCCGCAATCAGCACCAGGGCGCCGATCCAAATCCAAGTTACCAGCGGAAACACATAAGCCTGCAGCGTGACCTTGCCCTTTTCAGCCGCGGCGAAATTCACGTAGAGGTCTTCGTCGAGACCGTTGCGGAGAGCCACGTGGCCGAGCGGCTGCTGGGCGGCTTTGTAATAACGCCGCTCCGGCTCGAGGGTATCGAAATAGTTTCCGTTCTTTAAGACGCGCAGAACCGCCGTGTCCCATTTGTAGTTTTGGTTCTCCCCGTTGTTCAAGCCGGCAACCTGGATCTGGTAGCGGCCGAGGGAGAAGCTCTCGCCGCCGCCCACCTCCGCCGTGACATTCTTATTGAACGCGGTGCCGGTCCAGCCCACGAACATGAGCACGATGCCCATATGGACGAGGTATCCGCCATACCGGCGCGTGTTGCGGTGGGTCAGCTCGACCGTGGCGCGGAGGAAGTTCATCCCGCTTTTTTGCGAGATGGAGCGCGCGCCCTTGAAGAACTCGGACACAATGGTGGCGGTAACGAACAGGCAGAAGCCGAACGAGGTGAGCGCCCAGTAATTATGGATTCCCGCGGCAAACAAGCCGACAGCGAGCAAGCAGGCGAGTACGCCCGGGATCAGGAAATTGCGGCGCAGGCTCTCGACGGATGTGCGCCGCCAGGCGAACAGCGGACCCACTCCGGTGAGGAACAGCAGCCCGAGCCCGATGGGGATCATGAGCCGGTTAAACCAGGGCGCATCGAGCGAGATTTTTTCGTTGGAGACGGCTTCCGAGATCACGGGGAACAGCGTGCCCCAGAGAACGGCGAAGCAGCTAGCCAGCAAGAGGAGATTATTGAAGAGGAAGCTCGATTCGCGGGAAACGACGCTTTCGAGCTCGCTTTCGCTTTTCAGGTATTCGTGGCGATCGAGGATCAGGTACACCGTGCCGGCGATACCGATCGCGAGGAAGCCGATGAAGAATTTGCCGATGGGCGATTCGGCGAACGCATGGACGGAGCTCACCACGCCCGAGCGCGTCAGGAACGTGCCGAAGCAGGAAAGATAGAAGGCGCTCGAGACCAGGATCATGTTCCACACCTTCATCATTCCCTTCTTCTCCTGCATCATCACGGAGTGGAGAAAGGCGGTCATGGCGAGCCAGGGGAGGAGCGAGGCGTTTTCGACCGGGTCCCACATCCAATAGCCGCCCCACCCGAGCGCGTCGAAGGCCCAGGCGGAACCGAGAATGATGCCGCAGCTTTGAAAGAGCCACGCCACGATGGACCAGCGGCGGGTGGTGTGGATCCAAGCGTCCCCGCGCTGGCGCGTGATCAAGGACGCCATGGCGAAGGCGTAGGGCACGGCGAACCCGATGAAGCCGAGATAGAGCATGGGCGGGTGAATCGCCATCGCGTAATACTGCAACTGCGGATTGAGACCGAGGCCATCGGCAACGCTGGTAATCGTTTTATCCACCGCCAGTACCTGGAACGGGCTCGCGGCGAAAGCGTTTAGAAGAAGAAAGAAGGCCTGGATAGCGGAAAGCACGCCCACTACATAGGGCATGTAGTCGCGCAGCTTGCGGCGGTTTTGGAAGACGACCACGGCGCTGTAAGTGGCGAGGAGCCAGCTCCAGAAGAGGAGCGAGCCCTCCTGGCCGCCCCACCAGGCGGTGAACTTGTAGAGGGTGGGCATGTCGCGGTTGCTGTGACCCGCTACATAAGCGGACCGGAAATCGCTGGTCATGAGGGAGTAGACCAGGATGCCCGAGGCGAGGGTGACCAGCGCCCACACGGCGTAGACGGCGCGGCCTCCGCTGACTACCAGAAACGGCTTGCGCTTGAGCTTTCCGGTGACGGAGGCAGCCACGGCGTAAACCGCGATGCAAAACGCGAGCAGAACCGCAAGCGCGCCCAGATTCTCCATATGTTTCTTACCTGATTAGATGGTGCTGCGAGCCGGTTGCGCTGGTTTCAATCCGGCGGGCGCCTCGCCCGGCTTGGCGGCGTACTTCGACGAGCATTTGGCTTGAATCTTGTTGGCACGGAAGACACCATCCTGCCCGAGGCGGCCATCGGCCAGGGCTTGCGCGCCGTCTTTGAATGTGTCCGGCAGGGGATCGCGGCCGGTGTAGGCGACGCGAAGGTGGAGATTCTCCTGCTTGAGGGTGAACTCGACCAGGTCGGCCTTGCGCACGATGGAGCCTTTCTCAACGTCTCCGGCGACGCGAACGCGATGTTCTTTGCCGGCCAGAGGCATTTGGTTGAGCTCGGAGATGGTCTTGTAATAGGTCTGCGTGTCCTGAATGTTGGCCGAAGCCAGCCAGATCAGGGTGCCGACGATGATCGCCATCAGCGCCGCGAACTTGGCGTATTTGTGCATGGTTGGGTTCCTACCCATTTAGTGTAACGCCGATGCCTTATTCCTAAAGAGCAACTAGATCGGGAAAAAATTCTCCGCTCGTCAACCCGTTCGAGCAGAAGACGCCCTGCCGCGCGGGGCACGTCTTGGCCGCCTTGTTCTTGCAAGTCGGACCAGGATTTCTGAAGTCAAAGCAGACGGAATCGTAAGGCTCTGCCGAATCGATCTCACGGAAGCTAATTCTGTGACGCTAACTCATGAGCGAAGTAAATTTCACACGAGCCCTGTTGAGCTTCAAATCAATCTGTTGACAGGTGGTCCGAAGAGGTATAGGCACCTCGTATGTTTATAAGAACTGCCCAGACACTCAAGCATCCCTAATGTATGCGGAACAGCCTCCTCCGCTTGCAATCCTTAGCCCCATGCGGGAGGCCATAGCCATGTGGGAAGAGTTTTCCTCGATCGGAATGCCGGCTGTAGGTTTCTTGCTTGCGTTTTTTTGCCACTGAGATTAGTCAAAGGCTGAAAGCGCAACAATCTTCCACCGTACCGCGCCCATTTGTTCCGCGGCTGATCGAAAAGGTGCACTGCGGAGCACCGAGCGGCGTCGAAAAAACTGCCGGGTATAAGACGATTTCTCTCCGGCAGGATGACTCATGTGCGTACTACGAAGACGGCTTCCGAGACAACACGCGAAATGCGCTCCCCGAGCGGTCTTTACATGAAGGTCAACGACGATTTACAAATCAAGAGTTCCTACACTTCCGCCAGGTTGACACGCAGCGCGGTTTCCAGACCGAGCCTTGGCGAAACGCGATCGATTGCATTGTCACTCCGGACGGTTTTCGCCGGCACCCGAATGCTTTAAAGGCCGGCGAAGAAAGAATAGCGGGATTGCGAACATATAAGATCGTGCGTCAAAATGGGAAAGACGTATGGACTTCATGGTACGCACCGGATCTTGGCTGCGAAGCGGTCCAACACCACGTCGAATTTAAGGGCGCGGATGGTGGTACCCAAAGTACCAGCGATGTAATCCTGCAAAGCTTTTCCCATGGAGAACCCGACGCCTCTTTATTCTTAGTGCCATCAGTCTACCAAGGGGTGCCGCTCGGAGAGTTCGCTATGGCGGTTGCCTCCGCCAACTTTCGAGATTCAGGCTTGTCGAACGCGCAAATTTCAGCGCGTCTCGCGCCGCTCGCCGAGAACGCTCAGCGGGATAATGGCTTCTCCGCGGAGCGCAGGCGCGCGAGACCGCTGCCGTAGCGGAGGCCGGACCCCGTCTATGCTGTCTGGGCGATGGTCACGCTGTCCTCGCAGCGGCGGCACTAAACCGCGATGGAAAACGCGAGCAGAATCGCAAGCGCGCCCAAGTTTTCGATACCGTCCTTCCCTGTCTAAATACTTCGGAGCGCCGGTCTTAATCCCGCAGGCCCCACCGGGCCTGGCTGGGCGTGGGACGGGTAAACCCGCCCGTCATAGAAGTAATTGTTCAAAAAGTCTTACTTTTTGGTGCTTTCACGGGCTTGGGACCCGCACCGATGCATGACCTCCGCTCGGTTTTCGATGGCCATCCTCTTGCCACGGCGGCTCACTAGGTTTGCTCGTGTCACACAATCATGGGGATTCTTTCTTAAGACGACGAGGTTCGAGCGCCGTCGTCTTGCTCGGCTTCGCGCTCACTTCGACGCTGATCGGCTGTTATTCATCTCCCGAAGCCAAGAAGGCGAGATTCATGGAGCGGGGCGAGGCGGCCTTTCACCGCCGGGATTACAAAAAGGCGGTTCTCGAATTCAAAAATGCCGCGCAGGCAAGGCCTAACGACGCCGAACCGCTTTATCGATTGGGATTAGCCTCCTGGGAAGCCGGAGATTACCAGGGCGCGGCGTCCGCGCTGATGCGGGCCAGCCAACTATCTCCCAAGCATGCGGGAGCGCAGTTAAAGCTGGCCGAGTTAATGGCGCAGAACCAAAATGCGGAGGTGGTCCGGAGCGCCGAGAAGCGCGCGAGCGCTTTGGTGGAAGCTGCGCCGAACGATCCGGATGCGCTGAATGTTTTAGGGGCGGCCGAGCTGCGGCTCAACAAGCCCCACGATGCGGCAGCGCACTTCAACCGCGCTTTGAACGCGGCGCCTCAACATCTCAAGGCGGCCGTGAATCTAGCGAACCTGAAGCTGGCCCAAGGTGATATCCGGGGCGCGGAGAAAGTGCTGACTCAAGCTGCGGGTAGGACCCCGGACGAGGCCGATGCGGCGTTGGTCCTGGGTCGATTGTATGCATTCGTCAACCGGTTGCCGGAAGCGGAACAGCAGTTCCGGAAGGCTCTCGGGCCGGATCCAAAGAACAGTTCCGCACTGCTGGACCTGGGAGCGATCGAGGTGCGGGCGGGGAAGCTCCCGGAAGCCGAGCGTACCTATCGCAAGCTCGCGAACCTACCTGACAAGAGGTATCGCTCGGCGCACGCTGAATTCCTCTTCGACTATGGAAAAAAAGAAGACGCGATCATGGAATTCCGCAGGCTTTCGCAGGGCGATCCCGAGGACCGGAGACTGCGGAAAAACCTGGTCTCGGCGTTGGTGGCGGTCCATGACATTGCCGCCGCGGAAGCCGTTCTCGCGGATGAGCTCCGGCGCAATCCGAAGGATACCGCGGCCCTCTTGCAACGGGGCGAGCTGTACCGCATAGCTGGGCATGACGATGAAGCCGAGAAAGCGGCCTTGGAGATCGTTCACTTTCAACCGGATTTGGCGGAGGTGCACCTGCTCCTGGCCCGGATCCACGAAGGCCGCCATGCGACCGGGCAGCAACAGCAGGAATTGGCGGAGGCGTTGCGGTTCAGTCCTCATTTACTGCGCGCGCGCCTCGATCTTGCGCACCTGCTCACCGCCGGCAAGGGGGCGAAGGCTGCCCTGGATCTGTTGAACGGCGCACCGGACGACCAGAAGACGGATTCCGCCTGGATGGCAGAACGCAATGCGGCCTTGCTCACCCTCGGCGACCGGGCAGCATTGCGAAAGGGGATCGATGAGGGGCTGAAAGTAGCTAGGACCCCGGAGCTGCTGGTTCAGGAAGGTCTGTTTAAGTTGAACAATCATGACTTCGAGGGGGCTCGAGCAGCATTGAACGAAGCTCTTCAGAAGGACCCGGAGGAGGTCCGGGCCCTCGAGGCGCTTTGGCTGAGCGATGTGTTGCAGAAGCATCCCGACGCGGCCTTAGCCAAGCTGATTGCGCATGTAGAGCAGCACCCGGGAGCGGCTGTGCTCCAGAATTTTCTGGGACAGGTGCTCGAGCAGCAAGGCAGGCGAACGGAGGCGCGAGCCGCCTTCGAACGAGCCCGGGCGGCCGATCCGACGATGGTGCAAGCGGGCTTGAGCGTGGTGGATTTGGACGTGGCTGACGGCAGACGCGAGGATGCGCGGAAGGTGTTACGAGAGCTGGCGGCATCCCACCCGCGCAATGCCGCTGTCCATCTCAGTTTCGGCATGCTGGACGACGCCGGGGGGCGCTACCCGGAGGCGATCGAGCACTACCGCAAAGCTCTGGTGTGCGACGGCCGCAACATCCGAGCGCTCAACAACCTGGCTTACACGTTGGCGGAACACGAAGGGAAGTTGGACGAGGCCTTGCGTTTGGCCGAGCAGGCCGTCGAGCTGGCGCCGCAGGACGCGACGGTTCAGGACACGCTGGGCTGGATTTATTTCCAGAAGGCTCTCTACGGGAATGCTGTGCGATATCTGGAAACCGCAGCGCAGGGAAGAGGGGCTGCTCCGAAATACCATTTGGCCATGGCTTATCTGAAGAGAGGCGACCGCGAGAGGGGAGCGCAGGCGCTGCGGGCAGCGTTGAAAGTGGATCCTACGCTTCCGGAGGCGGACAAAGCCCAGGAGCTGCTCGCTGCCACGAATTGAATCCAGGACGGGTCGATCCTGTTATTTTCCTATTGTCCCAAGTCTTGGTCACGATATTCGTGCCGTGAGGGTAATGGCGCTGCCAAGCGGTTTGTTTTCCACGCGCCTGAACATCCGTGACTAGGTTATCGAAATGCAATATCGAGATAATAACTATGGCTAGATTCGTCGGTATATCGATTTTACTTTTGCTTGGCTCATGGGGCCTGAGCGCAGGGACTTTTACTTTCGTTACTCCTTCGGGAAGTAGCACCAGCGGTGGCCCGGTCAGCGCGGAAGCCGACTTCACCACCGGGTCGGGCTCCTTGACGATCACTCTCAAGAATCTACAAGCGAATCCAACGGATGTTGCTCAAGCGATCAGCGATCTCTCCTTTAGCGTAAGTGGGGGAACCGGGGGTAGTCTGAGTTCGTACAGAGGCTCCCAGATCAGTATCGACAATAGCGGGCATGCATCCGCCGCCGGGACCGCTTCCAACGTATCGGAATGGCCGGTGTCTTTCAGCGGTGGCGTGTTTCATTTAGATAGGCTGGCAGCTCCCGGCCAAAAAGATGATTTGATTATCGGTCCTGCCGGGGCTGGGGGCGTTTACACGAATGCGAACGGATCTATCGCAGGGAACGGTCCTCACAATCCGTTTATCGATCAGTCCGCGACCTTCACTTTATCGGTCACTGGCGGCACCGCCTCAAGCACGATCTCGAACGTGGTGTTTTCGTTTGGAACTACGTCCGGTATTAACGTGAGCGGCGTACCCTTGGCCGCAACACCGGAACCGAGCGCTATTGTCCTTCTCGCGAGCACCATCGCATTGCTGTTGGTGCGCCGCTTGCGTGCCCGAAACCAGGTCTAGCCAGCCATTTCGAGGTTCTTAGAGCAGCTTTGTAAGAGGCCGAGCGGATTAGGGACTGGCTGCGGCAGCCGGGTCTTCAGTGACGGACCGAATCCGCTCGCTAGATATCCGGAAGTGGATCCCGCAATCAGTTTAGATTGACGTTTTTTCGTCTGGATTCGCTGATCAGCTTCACATGCCGTGCGCCGGCTACGAAGGTTCCAGCCCAAAGCTCTTCAATCACCGGCTTACCCGCGGAGAATGCGTCCCACTTAATGCATGCCTTCTCGAATAATTTTCGCGGCCTCGTGGTCGCCGCGATTCCCGGCTTCATTGGCTCGCCGATTCGCTTCCTGCCGTTCGTAGATTCTTCCGAGATTGTTCGTTCCGCCCGTTCCTCCTCCCCAGGAAGCACGCGCCCGCGCCCACGATGCCGCAAACTGAGCGTTTCGAATGCCGGCCAGGTATTTCGCGACGCGTCTTCGTCGGCGAAGCGCGCGGGTGTCCGTGGGAGCGCAAGAATGGTTGCGATATCGTTAGCCTCTCCGGACTGACGGATCAAAGCAATCGCTCTGGCGCGGCTGCGCGGCACGCCCTCGCCGAATTCGTAGGCGATGCCCAAGGCTAACTGGGCCTAATCGAAACCCTGGTTCGCGCTCTTGACCAAGAGTTGTATCACCAACGTGAGATTCTTGGGCAAGCCGCCGTCGCCTTCCATATACATGCCCGCAAGCGCATACTGCGATGCACGATGACCCTGCGCCGCGGCGAGACCGAACCAATCTGCCGCCCCGCGATATAGCAAACGGCATCTCCTCGCGATACCGTCCGCGATCCAATATGTGTCACCGCTTTGTTGTGGCGGTGAGATACAATCCACCAATAGCCTCGACGAGGCCTGAATCTTCGAAATTTGCCGCTACGGTCGATAACGCCACGTCTGACTATGGACCGCCGCCATTTTCTCCATCTCGCAGCCGGCCTAGCCTTCTCTGAAGCCAGGGCCCTCCTGGCGCAATCGCGTCCTTTCCTCGAACACGCAGGCGCAGCGCACGCCGGAAAAGTTCTTGCCGCCATCCAACCCCACTCGGATGACATTGCGCTCCTTTGCGCGGGCACGGTAGCCAAGCTCATCGCGGAAGGCTATACCGGCTACATGATCCGCGCCACCAATGACGATATGGGCGACGACGCGGGCGAGCCCGGCACTGTTGGCGAAAACGTCCTGCGGAACGAGCGCGAGGTTAGCGAGCAAGCCCGCGCTCTCGGGCTCAACCGCGATTTCGCCCTCAACTACTCCAACCACCGCATGAGCGACATCTCCCGCAACGAGCTCATCTGTCGGATGATTTTCCTCTTCCGCTTTCTCCGGGTAGATACCGTTTTCTGCTACGACCCGTGGGCCCACGACGAAGAAAATCCGGATCACTACGTCCTCGGCCATTGCGTGGAAGCCGCCTGCTGGATGGCCGGCCGCGTCCACGACTACCCCGAACAAATTGCCGCGGGCTTCCCCGCGCACGCGGTCACGGACAAGTATTACTATGCGCGCCATCCGGATATCACCCGCGTGGTCGATATCTCTCGCACGATCGAAAAGAAAATCGACGCGAACATCTGCAACGTAGCCGAAGGTCCGGGCGGCCACCATGGATCGAAGCTTCGCGCCGAATTAGCCAAGCAGGGCAAGACACTGCCTCTCCTGGGCGGCGATGACCGCACCGCCGACCGCAATTACATTCGGGAGTTTCTGCTCGCCAAAAATCGTGAGCTCGGCAAGCAGTACGGCGTCGAATACGCGGAGGCCTTCCATTACGTCGGCCCGGCCGCCGGCGGAACGACGGAATCCCCCGTCGACGCCTACATCCGGCAGCATGCAGTTCCGCTGAAGTAAGCCGCGCTCTGGTCTTTACGGTCCGGCCTCTCGATGCCCCGAAACCCCCCGCCGACGACTCGCCTTGAAGCCTTCTCCGACGGGGTGATCGCCGTCATCATCACCATCATGGTGCTCGAGATCAAGGTGCCGCGGCAAGACGGCATGGCAGGTCTCTATGCCGTCATCCCGATCCTCCTCATTTACCTGCTTTCGTTCCTGTTCACTGCCGTTTTTTGGATCAACCACCATCACCTGGTGGACCGGATCGAAACCGCGGACAACCTGACCTTGTACGCCAACTTGCTTTTCCTCTTTTTCCTCTCCCTCCTGCCATTTTCGACCGCCTATGTTCTGGAAAAGAAAATCGACTCGTTCGGCGTCTGGCTCTACGCGACTTCCATGATCGGCGCCGCGCTCTCGTTTCTCCTTCTGCGCTTGGCCGTCCATCGCACGATAAGAAGCTCCGGCAGCCTTGAGCATGAGGATCGGGCGGAGTTGAGGAAGCATCTCCTCAGTCTCGCGGTCTACCTATCGGTTTTCCCGCTCGCCTACTTTTTTCCTCGCTTGGCCATGGCTCTGATCGCGCTCGTGACCGCCGCCTGGATCGTCCCCACATTGGCGCTCCGACGGGATGTCCGTCGAGAAAAATTTTAAAAAAATTCGGGGGAACATTTCATCGCTCCCTGCGTCTTATTGGGTGCGGACAATCCCCCTTGTCCCCAACCCGCCTTGCGGAGCTCTTTCCCCCGATCGGCTTCGCAAGGCCCTTTGCCGTTCAGGAGTCAGCGGGAACCAATCCAACCCGCAAACGGCCTCGCCGGTTACAAAAGGTCCACCTCTACGGCCGCGGATAACAATGCCCGGCAGCAGACCTGTAGGTAATACCTTCCCGGAGCCAGGCACGAGGGAAGCAGCGCATTCACCTGCATTGCCCCTTCAGCGTCCGGCTCGGAAACAAATACAGCCGGCAACGTGCTGCCCGACAGACGAATCTCCACATCTCTCCGGGTGACATGCGCCTTCGGCAACCAGCGCACCCAAACGGCGACGCAGCTTCCAGGCCCGGTGTGAATTCGGCTCGTTTCCCAGGTGCGGCCATCGGTTACGGCTGCAACCTCGGGACGGCCATGGTACACGGCGCCGGCAGCCTCAATTCCCAAAGCAGGGCGATCGATTCCGATACGCGCGACATTGCTTCCCGCGCCGTTACGGATTCGAAGGGAGACTTCGTGCCACCCGGCGCGTAGACCTAATGGCAGTTTGAACGTGACCTCCCACTTATCCTCTCCGGATTGAACGACGGCTACCGGATGGCTCCCAAATGAGCCAACGCTCGGGAATACGTCGTGGAGGCCAAGATCTTTCTCAGCGGATTCGAACCACACCGAAAGGTACTCGTCCCTCCTGCTCGAAAAACAGAGATCGAGCGACGTCGCGTTGCAAACGCTGATGATGTGCGGAGAGGCATCGCCGGTCCTTCCAACTTCCGCCCATCTCCGGAAACAGGAGACGTGAGCGCGCTGATCGATTACGCTTTCCAGCTTCACGGACGCGAAACCGGCGGTGCGGCACCAAGCCAGCAGACACGCGGTGTTGGGCCCGACCCAGTTATCGAACTGTCCACACAGTTCCCGATACTCGTAGAACTCCATGCGGGGGATCGGGTCATCCAATCCGGCATCGCTCACGTAAGATTCCACCAGGACCAAATCGGTGCTCATGGCGCAGACCCGCTCCAACGCCAACAGCGGATGCTTCAAGTGGTAGAGGACCCCGAGGAACAAAACGATGTCGAACACCCCCAGGATGTCCGGCGAGAGATCCATCACATCCATGATGTGATGTTCCGCGCGCGATCCAACCAGTTCCTTGGCTTGCAAGAAGTGAGTCCGGCTACTGGCATCGATCGCCACCACGGAAGCGCCGCGGCGCTCCATCTCGAAGGTGAACCAGCCATCCCAAGCGCCGATGTCCAGAACACGCTTGCCTCTCAAATCTTGGGGAATGGGAAATTGCGCTACACGCCGTTGCAACAGCTCAACGCTTTGAAATCCGGGCATGATTTCTCCCGTCGGCAACAGCATGCTGTGATACCAGCCGCCTTCCACCAGACCCGGTGCATGAGCTTGAGTGATTTCCGTCGCTGCTGTGTTCCTGGCCTTCATTGCACTAATCCGGCGTTCGTAACGCCATCCTTTCACAATCCCGCCTCGCAACGCTCCGAGCCGTCAAGCCCATCACAGCCAGCGCCCCAACCGCCACCGCCGCCATGCCCCAGTCGATTCCTCCGTCCTCCACGCCGGCTCCCACGGCAAACAACGGGCGCGCGAGCACGAAGAGGGGAAACAGCACTCCCGCTTGCACGGCCAGCAGCGACATCGCCAGCCGGGGAGACAACGTTTCTAAGTAAATGGCGAGCGCGATCATCAGCATCAACATCGTCGCGAACGAGCCCTGATGCACCCATGTCGAGCCAGGCTCGAACATCACCACGCACCAGATGACGAGCGACACCGCGGCAATCGCCATGAGGAGATCGCCAGTCGCTATCGCCCGGTCATGCCGCTTCCCCCGCGCCCAACGCGCTATGAGGCCCACGTTTAGCAAGCCTGTCGCAACGGTGAGATAAAAGAACGAGCTCTCCACCAGAGCAGCGGCTTTTCCGCGCCATCCCGGTTGCGCCAGCCCCTCCAACCAAGGCCCGGCGAATAGCGTCTCCACATTCTTCCACTTATTGGTCAGGTATTGCGCAAGCGTGAGCTCGCCATACGCGCTCTTCAGGCACCACCAAACCGAGTGCGACGAGTCGATCATGCCGGCCAGGTGAGCTTTCAGCAGATTGTTGCCCGGCGGATCGTAGAAGAGCTGGTACGCCTTCCACGGCGCCAGCACCAGGCTGATCGCGCCCACTGCCAACAGGCTCGTTCGGGCGTCCGGCAGCCTTCGCCTCCAGATAGCAACGCCCAGCGCTCCAAGAAAGGTAAAGCCCACGCCCGGATGGCAAAGGAGCGCCAAACCCGCGCATATCGAGCTCAGCACCGCTTCCACGGCCTTAAGCGGAACCGTGCTGCGCCAGGGCGGCGCCATCAGCCCTGGAAACCAGAACGATAGACTGGCCAGAGAGAACGTTGCAGCCAGCAGCTTGGGCCACACATAAAAGCTGTGCAGCAGGCAGAACTGCGAGAAGATACAGAACCCAAGCACGCCCAGCATGACTTTCGCGCTCAGCCCCGACGCTCTCGACAATATCCAGATCCCCGCGACGGACGTAGTCTGCAGAAACACGCCGAGCAAATGGTAGTGAAGCCGCGCATTGCCTCCCCAGAAAAACGGACGCTCCCAGAGGGTGATGGCGGTCTGGAGCGGCGGCCTGTCGCTCGAATGCCAATAGTCGAAGAACGTTGGCCTTACCGGCCGCCCGAGCAGCAGGCGTTCGGCAAAGAGTCCCGGCAGTAAATTATCCGGCGGCAGCGGATGGGACAGATACCGCACCTGCGCCGCCTCCGCCGCCCCATCATCGGTGTCGAACAGAAAGCCGGCGGCGTTGTAGAACACAGCCGTCGCCGTTACTAAAGCGAGGCACAGGCCCACTTCGCGCGTGAGCGCGCGGGAGAAGCGGCCCGCCTCCCGCCGAAGGGCGGCGATCGCCACTACGCACAGCGCCATCACGAGATAAGCCGCAATCCTGCCCACCTCCGGGCCAAGCAGGAAGGACCAAAACACCAAGTAGCCGGCCAGCGCTCCACCGGCCAGTCCCGCGCTCGCCGTCACGGGAAAGGTGAGCGGCGCGCCCACTCGAGCGAGAACCAGGCAGGCTGACGCCGCGGGAATGGAGAACAAGACGCCCGCATACAGCAGTAGGAAGGTCCGGTACAACGCCCGCGCAAACAGGAATGCAAGACTCTCGCCGCCGCGCGCGATCGGCGTCAAGCCCATCCAGCAGTTGGCGCTCGAGCAGCCGTCCTCCGCCACCAGCCGGACTATCTGCCCCCGCCACGCATCGGGAATCTCCCAATGATGCATTTTCCAGTCGAGCCCTGGGTTCACCCGCGTGGTCAGGTTCAACTGTTGCCCGCTGTGCTCGTCGAGCAAATACAGCCGCATTCCGGGCAGATTCAAGTAGCCCGCCAGAAAGCAATGCAAAGCATGCGGCGCCGCAAAGGGTCCCGTGCGCAGCGCTCCACGATTCGTGTCGCTTCCACCCCACGAGCTGTAATACGAAACGTTCCGGTGCCCTCGCGACCAGCCTAGTCCCGGCGGTGCGCCCCCATTCTTCGCAAACGACCCCGAAAGCGCGTACGCTGTCTCGATCGGAGCCTCCTGGCCATTGGGGATGACGGTGCCGAAACGGCTCGCAAACGCTACGATGGTGATCGCCGCCGCCAAGCTGCCCATCTCTAACAACAACTCCGTTATTCTACACACCGAGCCTGAAAGCATCGTGGCGTATAGTTAGGGCGTGAATGAACTCCTTGCACGCCGCGCCTGGGTGCGCTCGGCATCCCTGGGCGCCTTGGCTTCTCTCGCCCGGGCTCTCGCTCAGAACGGAGTTTCCGAAAAACCTCCTGCTCCCGTGCCCGGAACGGGATTGATCGTTCGCGAAAACGAACCGAGAAATCTCGAATCTCCTCCCTCCGTCTTGCAGACGTTCATCACGCCCAGCGATCAGTTCTACGTCCGCAACCACTTCAAGCAGCCCGAAATCAAGACCTATGCGTGGAAGCTCAAGGTCGAGGGCGCGGTCGAGCATCCCATGGAGATCGGCTATCGCGACCTCCTGGCCATGCCCCCGCGTGTTCAAGTTTCCATGCTCGAATGCGCGGGAAACGGGCGTGTCTTTCTGGTCCCGAAGGCGCCCGGCGCGCTTTGGCAGTCGGGCGCCGCAGGAAACGCGGAATGGACCGGCGTCCCCCTGGCGGCACTTCTCGACAAAGCCGGACTGAAGTCGAACGCGGTGGACGTGTTGTTCGAAGGAGCGGACCATGGCGAAATCAATGACGAACCCAAATCGCCCGGCGAGATCCACTTCGCCCGCAGTTTGCCCATGGCCAAAGCCCGTACTGGAAACGTCTTGCTCGCTTACAAAATGAATGGCGCGGATCTCCCTCCCGCGCACGGATACCCGGTCAGAGCGCTGGTGCCCGGTTGGTACGGGATGGCTTCTGTCAAGTGGCTGGCGCGTATCGTGGTCACGGACAAACCATTCGACGGCTTCTTCCAGAGCCTCCAATACAGCCATTGGGAGCGCCCGAACGGAACCCCGACGCTCATGCCGATCACGGAGATGCACGTCAAGACTTCCATCGTCGCGCCGATGTTGGATGAAGTCGTGCCCCGGGACGCGCCCTACCACATCCGCGGCTTAGCCTGGGCCGGTGAATCGAGCGTGGCGCAAGTTGACGTGAGCACGGACGCAGGCCGAACGTGGAACCAGGCCCAACTCACCGGACCCTCCGTTCGCTACGCGTGGCGTCTCTGGGAATACCGTTGGCAGCCGCCTTCTCCCGGCCCATATACGCTCATGGCGCGCGGCGTCGATACGGATGGCCGCACGCAGCCGATGGAACGCGACAAGGATCGCAGAAACTACGAGATCACCCACGTGCTCCCAATCAGAGTCGAGGTTCGCTGACCGGAGCGCGTTTATTGCTTCGTCCGCGCCGGCTGTTTCGAACCCTCGAAGAATTCTTTTTGCAGGCGCGGACTGTTCTGGTCTGCCTTGATCGCGCGGATCGCGTTCGCGATATTGTTCGACGCGGCTTTCATATCGAACTCGCCCAATTCCTGCGTCGCGGCCGCGCCGTCGCCCGCGTAGTGATCGGGGAACTTGGCGAACCACCAGATCCCGGTATACACGCCGGGGGGCAGGTCTAACCGGTTGCGATCCGCGCCGGACTCGCTCCCGGCGCGGTCCATGTGAACGAGATCGGGCCGCGAAATCATGGTATGCGCCGTCTCCGATTCCCCGGCGTGCCCATCCACTTTGGTCTTCATCCGGGGGCGCCCAGGAGGCATCTCGCCGCGCTGGTAGATGTAAACCACATAGTCACGCGGCGCGGCGAGCTGCGACTGCGCGAAGAACGGGAGCATGCTGTTGTTGCCGCCATGGCCGTTGGCAATCAGGATCTTCGTGCATCCGTTGCGGCCCATCTCGTCCGTGGTCTCCTGCAGCAACTCGAGCTGCAATCGCGCGCTGTACGCGAGAGTTCCGGGTTCGTGCTTCGCCTCAAAGATCTGACCGAAATAGTATTCCGGGAAGACCACCGCGTACTCCTGCGCGGCGCCGTGAAGAACGGAATAGCGAATATTGATCAGGTCCGTGCCGAGCGGAAGATGCGGTCCATGCTTCTCGATGATGCCGAACGGCAGGACGCACACGCCTTGAGCTTGTTGAAGAGCGGAGACGAAGTCACCCGCGGTGAGTTCTTCCCATCGAACAGAGAGCCGGTCCGCGGCGGGAATGCAAGGGGCAAGGAAGAATGCGAGTGCGAAAGCTGAGGTCGACCGGCGATGCATGGGTAGATGTTATCTCGGAGTGGGTCACACTGGCCGGGCCTTGCTCCGCAGCTGACTGCGCATGCTTGAAGAGCCGATCGGTCCCCTAATACCCATCCCCAGGGTGTAACGTGAGGGAATCATGACACGCAGGCATTTCAACTCGCTCGCCGCGGCCGCTATCTTCAACGGCGCCCCGCCTCCGAGCAAGATGGGGATCGCGACCACCTCTTACTTGGGCTTCGCCCGGCCCCGCGATCCGGTCGCGTTCCTCGACCACTGTCACGCTCTCGGGGCCGCCGGCATCCAAGCTGCCATTACCGGGGATCCCGCGAAACTGCGCGCGCACGCCGAACAGCTTGGGATGTACGTCGAAGGCATGGTCGCCCTACCCAAAGGCTCCGACACGGCCGCCTTCGAAAAGGCCCTCAAGGATGCTAGCGAAGCAGGCGCCTCATGCGTGCGCACGGGCGCTCTGAGCGGCCGCCGCTATGAAGTCTTCAGCAGCCTCGATGAGTGGCGCGCCTTCGTCGCCAAGGCCAAGGAGTCGATCAAAGCCGCCGTACCCGTCGCCGACCGGCTGCGCATGCCGCTCGCGCTCGAAAACCATAAGGACTGGACGCTCGATGAGATGCTGCCTCTCCTGAAGACCTACGAAAGCGAGTATTTCGGCTGCCTCCTCGATTTCGGCAATAACATCGCGCTCCTCGACGATCCCGCGCGCGTTGTTGATAGTCTCGCGCCCTACGCTGTTTCCACGCACGTCAAAGACATCGCGGTAGAAGAATGGAAAGACGGGTTCCTCATGTCGGAGGTCAGACTGGGCGAGGGCTTTTTCGATTTGCCCCATATGGTTGGCGTTGTCCGGCGCGCCCGGCCCAAAACGAAGTTCAATCTCGAGATGATCACCCGCGACGTTGCGGTCCTGACGCTCGACCGCAGTCCGCAGAACCTCGAGGGTATCCA
>JAVHMZ010444601.1:0-17806 GCA_034782995.1 Amazona versicolor
AGCCGATGGTTTCGCTTAGTGGCGTTCAGGGCCGCCTTGCGAATCTAGGATACGACTGCGGCGATTGGAGCGGAGAATGGAATGCTGAGACTCAAGCAGCGCTGGAGTTGTTTCAGCGCGAACAGAACCTGCCAGTCACCGGTAAACCGGATGACGCGACGCAAGCCAGACTGGAATCGATGCACCGGTCTTAGTTCCTTGGAATGTATGTTGCTGTAGTTGAAGGTGTATGCTCCACAGACGCGGATTAGAGCGGAAGCGTGATCAGAATCTAGAAAAGCATTATTGTTGATGCAATGCTTCCCAGAGTGTTGCTTCATAAAAAATGTTCGCCTGTAAAATCTAAACCATCGAGATGAGCACCGCTCAAGTTAGTTCTTTGAATTCTGCGCCCTCAATCACCGCACCCCTTGGGAGCTACTGGTGGCCACCATTCTGTCCGCGCAATGTACGGACGAACGCGTAAACAAAGTAACGCCGGGCTTATTTGAAAAATACCCGCGCGTTGAAGATTTTGCTCACGCTACCCAGGAAGATTTGGCCAATGATATTCGCTCAACCGGGTTCTTTAACAATAAAGCGAAGTCGTTGATCGGGGCCGGGCGCAGATTGTTAGGCGATTTTGGGGGCGAAGTGCCGCGCACGATGACGGAACTGCTTACCGTACCAGGTGCTGCTCGAAAAACCGCCAACGTCGTTCTTGGCGTATCATTCAACATTGCCGAAGGCGTAGTAGTGGACACTCACGTCAGCCGCATCGCACAGAGATTGGACCTGACCCGCAATGACGATCCCACCAAGATTGAGTCGGACTTGATGGATATCTTGCCAAAGGAGAGATGGATCTCTTTTTCCCACCAGACCATCCACTTTGGGCGGCAGATCTGTATAGCGCGCCGCCCGAGATGCGCGCATTGTCAACTCGATCCACTCTGCTACGCCCGCGATAAGACACTTGATTGACCTGAAACAGCGGCCGCCTACCTGCCAGCTTCACGTATGCCCCTCTATTTAGGTATCGATGGAGGCCAGTCGAGTACAACGGCAGCCGTCGGCGATGAAAACGGGCGCGAGTTAGGGCGAGGCAAAGGCGGACCATGTAATCACATCACTGGTCCAGAAGCAGCTACACGTTTCCGCATTGCAATGGCAGATGCTATCGCGGCGGCATTGCGTCAGGCAGCTATCCAGGAAGATGCGGTCGTGTTTCAGGGCGCGTGCCTGGGGCTGAGCGGCGGCGCTGACGACAAGTTGGCGCTAGCGAAGGAAGTCATTCCAACCCAAAGGCTGAAGGTCACACACGACGCCGAGATTGCATGGGCGGGCGCAACTGGATGCACGCCGGGGCTTATTGTGATCGCAGGAACCGGGTCGATTGCTTGGGGCCGCAATAAGGCAGGTGTGAGCGCGAGAGCTGGAGGTTGGGGCTATCGCTTCGGTGATGAAGGTGGAGCCTTTTTCCTGGCGAGGCAGGCATTGCGTGCAGCGTTGCAGTTTGAAGAAGGTTGGGGGCCTCCGACTCAGCTGCATGCCGCTCTTTTGCAGGCCAGCCCGGCACGCTCGGCCGGAGAGCTGCTGCACCGGTGGTATGCGCTCGAACGATCCGAGATTGCCCGTTTCGCATCAGTCGTCGACAAGACAGCTCTTGCAGGCGACACTGCGGCGCTCGCTATTTTTCAGGATGCAGGGCAGCAGTTGGCTCGCTACGCTGTCGGGGTACACAAGCAACTGTTCCGGCCAGAGGACGCCTACGTGGTTAGCTACGTCGGCGGGACGTTTGAGAGCCAGCACCTCCTGCATAGCTTCTCGGCAGCCGTACAGGAAAAGCTTGGCGCCCGTGTGAGCACCCCAGTAATGGATGCAGCGGCGGGTGCGCTTGCTGAAGCCCGGACGCTGCGCTAGCAGGACTGTTCGAGATCGCCAGATGCGTAAATCCTACAGCTTCGCACTCTGAAATGTCGCCTGACGCAGCTTCTTTTATCCTCACGTAAGTTTTGTGCCCACGTGCGCATCGCTGCAATCACCGATTCACATTCGTAGCTTATTCTCTGAGATTCCATGAAGCTTCTCCGTTTATGTACGCTGTTGTGTGCCCCTTTGCTTGCTTTGGGACAGTTTGAATCCGGTTCTGTTGTAGGAACGGTAACAGACCAAAGTGGGGCGAGCGTAGCCAACGCGGCAGTCGAACTCGTAAACGTGCAGACCTCGGTGTCAGTGAAGTCGAACACCGACAGTTCGGGTAATTACGTGTTTACTAATCAAAGGCCTGGCTCATATAGGCTTCACGTGGAAGCCACTGGATTCCAGACTTCCGATACATCGCCGTTCCAACTCGATGCCAATGCGCGCCAGCGTGTCGATCTCAATTTGGAAGTAGGGCGATCAACCCAAACGGTGACGGTTTCCGATGCGGCGACGCTCCTGGAAACGGACAATAGCTCTCGCGGACAGGTGGTGGACTCACGCCAAGTGGTAGCGTTGCCGCTAAACGGGCGTGCGTATGCCGATCTGGTGCTTCTGGTTCCCGGAACGGCCCGGTCTCCGTTATCAAACCAAAGCGATAGCAATCGAGACGCTTCGTTTAACGTCAATGGCCTGCGCAGCGAGTTGAATAATTTCCTGCTGGATGGCGTGGACAACAACGCTTATGGAACCAGCAATCAGGGATTTTCGAACCAGGTAATTCAACCCAACCCGGACGCCTTGGCACAGTTCAAAGTAGAAACCAACAACTACAGCGCCGAGTATGGCCGTGCCCCCGGCGCAGTGGTCAACGCAGTGGTTAAGAGCGGCACTAATGCGCTTCACGGTTCAGTTTGGGAATTTCTTCGCAACACGGATCTAAATGCGGTGGGTTTTTTTCGGCCGTCTAACAATCGCAAGCCGCGTTTTAACCAGAATCAATTTGGGGCAACGCTCGGCGGCCCAATCGTAAAGAATCGCTTCTTCCTGTTCGGTGATTACGAAGGTTTCCGGCGGGTTTTCCATCCGGTACAAACTGCCAGCATTCCGACCTCACAGTTTCGCAGTGGAGTTTTTCCTATTGCCGTGCGCAATCCGTTGACTGGACTCAGTTATGCCGCGGGCACTCCTGTACCGATGACTCCTTTCGCTAGAGCGGTGTTAAATGCCCTGCCTGCAGCCACCAACTCCGCAACTACCAACAACTATGTGTCAGCGCCCGCAGACACTATCTATAGCGATAAAGGCGATATACGTTTCGACGGCTATATCAACGAGCATTTTTCAGTGTTTGCCCGCTACAGTCAGGGCGACATCCGTATTTTCAGCCCGGCTGCAATTCCAGGTCCTGCGGGCGGTAATGCCAACGGCGATGTCTATATCCGCAACAAGCAAGCGGTGCCGGGAGTCACTTGGACCATCAGTCCAACGTCAGTCTTGGAAGCGCGTGCTGGCATCGACTACACCGAAGGCGGCAAGAATCCAATTGGCCTTGGCCAGATTCCCCAGGAATTCACAGTGCCGAACTTGCCTACGAATTCGGCCTTCGCCGGTGGACTCTACAGCATTAATCTGGGTGGTGGTCTGAGTCAGCTGGGGCGGCAGAGCAGCAATCCGCAGCACCAATTCCCATTGGTGGTTAACCCCAAAGTGAATTTCACTAAGATCTTGGGACGGCACAGCCTGAAGACCGGGTTCGAGGCTCAGGTGATTGACACAGAAGTGGAAGATTTTCATCCCAAGTACGGGACAGACAATTACACGGCCTTCTTTAGCAGCCCGAATTATCCAAGTGTCTCGGGCTTGTCTGCGCGCGACCAACAGATCTACAGCCTGGCCGATTTTATGTTCGGCGCACGCAGTCGCTACGAACAAAACAATTACGCAGTCGCGCATCTGCGCCAGCGCATGTACTTCGCTTACTTGCAGGACGATTGGCGGGTGAACGACCGGCTCACATTGAACTTGGGAGTGCGTTATGAATTTGCAACGCCTCAATGGGAACGCGATAACAAGCTGGCCAATTTTGATCCTGTCAGCAGTCGGCTGATTTTTGCCAAGAGCGGCGATCTCTACGACCAAGCTCTTGTGAATCCGAATACCAACAACTGGGCGCCACGCATCGGCTTTGCCTATCAAGTGACGCCCAAAACAGTGTTGCGCGGTGCATATGGCATTAGCTACGTGCAGTTCAATCGTTTGGGTGGGGAAAATTTGCTCGCCTACAACGGACCGAACGTGGTGGATGCTGTGGTAACCCAAACCATCCGTACAAACGGCACGGCAGCACAAAACGCAGCCGGAACTACCGGCGGAACAATTTGCAGCTCCGTGGATAATCCGGGCAACACCTGCTTTCGACCAACTAGTCTCGGCTTCCCAAATAACTTTGCGTCGCCTGCCGCTTTCAATACAGCTACTACGCAGGTGCGCTACATTCCCGCCAACTATCGAACCGGCTACGTGCAAAGTTTCCACTTCACTGTGCAGCAGGATCTTGGTCGCAACTTTCTCCTGGACCTTGCTTATGTGGGCAACCGGTCCGTGGGCTTAACAGTGCTGACCGATGCGAACCAGGCCCGTCTCAGCTTGCCGGGCGAAAACCTGAGCGTCGATCAACGCCGTCCTTATAGAAACTTCACGACAATCGAAGAGGCTTATGCCGGTGGCTTAGGCAATTACAACGCGTTCCAGGCCAAGCTGGATAAGCGCTATTCGCAAGGATTAGCTCTGATCAACTCGTTCACGTGGTCAAAAGCGATCGATAATGCTCCAGGTCACCTGGAAAACTACAATGGCGACAACAGCCGTATTCCCAATACGAATCAGCGCAACGAGCGCGCCCTGTCGTCCTACGATCAGACCTTCAACAACACTCTGTCTGTGGTGTACGATCTGCCGTTCGGCCGCGGACGTCACTTCAATGTAAGCAATCGCGCTCTGGACTCAGTGGTGGGCGGCTGGGATGTGGACTTAATCAGCACACAAGCGTCCGGCACGCCAGTAAACATTACTTATAGTCCGTCGACGCCCGGCCAGCTCAGCACATTGCTTTCGTACCGGCCCAACCTAACCGGTCAGCCGTTGAAGATCCCTGCCGCGCAGCGGACCGCAACAAGCTATTTAAATTTGGCCGCCTTTTCGGTCCCTAGCGTAACGGCTCCCTTTGGAAACGTTGGGCGCAACGCGGTTCGCGGGCCGTTTTTCCAACAGCTCGACCTAGGCCTGCACAAGAACTTCAGGTTGTGGTCCGATGCAAGCTACCTCGAGTTTCGCGCCGAAGCATTCAACCTGCTGAATAGCACGAATCTGACAACTTACTCCGGATTTAACACCAACATCAGCAGCGGCGGCTTCGGCGTTTTCACACAGGCGTTCCCCGCTAGACAGATACAGTTTGCTCTGAAGCTGGCGTTCTGACGTGCTCCGGTATCAGGGTGTCTTGCATAGGATAAGCAAAGCGTATGTCGAGCCGTGTAGCCGCCTCAACGATCGCCAGTATAAGTTGAGTTTGCGTGCGAAGGAACTCGTCAAAGTCCGAAGTTAACACGTACGCAAACACGTCCAAATCGAACGAATCCTTAGTGATCTTGCTTAGGCGCAGGGGCACAGACGTGGGATCGACCATAGAGTTGCGCTTCAGAATGTCCGTGAGTGCATCCATCATGGCGCTGATCTGAGTGGCCGAAGTGTCTCGATGCAAGGAGATCGTCGGGTGGAACCACATGCGATCACGCTTCGCAAAGTTCTCCAGCGTCATGGTTGAGAAGACAGAGTTCGGGATGGTGACCACCGTACGGTCCAGTGTGCGAATGCGGGTGGAGCGCAAACCGATATCCTCGATTGTGCCTACCTGATCGCCGAAGCGGCAGAAATCGCCAACAACTACCGGCCGGTCCCAGATGATGGAAATTCCTCCAAAAAGATTCTCGATGGTCTTCTGGGCGGCAAGAGCCACGGCCAAGCCGCCGACACCGAGGCCGGCCAGAATCGCATTCGTGTTATAGCCCCAAGCGGAAAGAACAGAAAGTATCGCGACCGCAATGATGATGACTTTTATGGAGCGCACGATGAGCGGCACAACTGCCGAGCGCACTCCGTGCCTACCGTGTATCGCGCGACTAATGACGGTGTCGGAGATTGCATCTACCACGCGCATCATCAAAGAGGCAACGCCCGCGAAGAACACGAGCGCCATGGCTTTCAAGATGTAATCCCGCAGGATGGCGGAGGGTCCGATAGCCTCAACCGCGCCGGTGAACGCGAAGACGATCAGAATCACGCGGAGCGGCTCGATGAAGCTCTCCAAGCGATGCTCCTGGACCGTTTGTCGGGAGCGCCGCGCAAGTGGGCGGGCAAGGGCCACCACCAGACGTGCAAGCAGTCGCGAAATGGCTCCTATCAACAGCGCCGCTAAGAGCAACGCGATCCACATGTAGAGCGGCGTGCCCACAAAACGGGTTTCGACCAGGACGGCGGGCAAGCGCTTCTCAATCCGTGATTCGCCCATCATGGACACCAGCCGTGGAATTTGCAGCACACTCTCGGGTGCGACTATCCATATCTGTCGGCCATTGGCGGTGGTCCGGCGCAAGTCCAACCAAGTCGTTTGATTGTTGATATCGAACGAAGTCAGATGGTCCAGATCAGGGGACAGCCCATCGCCGAGGGCGCCGGTGTCGTCACGACTCAAACGACTCACCTCGAATTGCGTGTTCCGGTCGAGAAGCTCGCAGAGCTGCTTTCCTAGCTCGGGTCCCTCTGCAGCCCGTTGGGCATTTCGGATGCGAGACAAGTCGAGATACTCGGCCGCCAAGTCCAGCTTGCCTTCATGGCAGGCCTGCAGGAAGGCATATGTTGCCGAACGGGGATTCTCTCGCTTGAGCGGATCCGGACTGGGTTCAGGAGCAGAACTCTTCGGAGCACTAACGGAAGGTAGGCCCTGTGCATGCAGCGAAAGACCTGTTGAGTAAGCAAGGGCACAGCCTAGTGCAAACGTGTATGCAAAATGTCGGAGCGCGTTCCACACCATTTCTTTGTGTGATAACGCGCGGTCCCAGGGAGTTACACGAGTGTGTCGATGATTTTTTCGAGGGCTCGACGGGGTTGCTCCGCTCGTGTAATTTCACGCCCGATCACAAGGTAATTGGCTCCGTTGCGCACGGCCTCGGCAGGCGTAGAGATGCGCTTCTGATCTCCGACGTCGCTGTCTTCAGAACGAACTCCCGGTGTTACTAGTAACAGATCTGGTCCAGCAATGTCGCGCACCTGGGCAACTTCGCGGGGCGAACAGACGACACCATTCATGCCAGTCGCGGTCGCGTTGCGCACGCGCAAAGCCACCAGATTCTCCAATGGTGTCAGAAACCCCAGATCCGCGAGATCTGTGGCATCGAAGCTTGTTAATACCGTAACCCCAAGGAGCATCACTTCGCTATCGCCCCTGCCCTCAGCAGCCGCCTCCATAACCGCTCGGCTGCCGTGCACCGTGAGCATCTCAATGGGCGCTTTTTTGCAAAGGTACCGCGTAGCCCGTTTGACCGTCTCGCCGATGTCATACAGCTTCAGATCGAGAAAGATGCGCTTGCCCCCTCGATGCAGACGATCGATAAAGGGGAGGCCACCAGCCGCGTAGAGCTCCATGCCGACTTTATAGAAGTTGCCGACCGGGCCCACGGACTGCACCAGGTGCCATGCTTCCTCGAGTGAGTGAAAATCCAGCGCAATGATTACCGGATTATTCACCTGATGACCTCGAGCGGCTTCGCTCCGCTTTCCACAACGCGACCAACCCTATGAAAGGCCGGATAACGCTCCTTGGCAATCTCCGCATCAGCCGACGGAAGAGCAACTAGTAGACCGCCGGAGGTTTGCGGGTCGTAGAGAAGCGCCTCTATCTCGGGAGCAATTTCACCAGCGATCACCACACACGATTGGACAAAAGCCCGGTTGTTGCTCAAGCCACCAGAGTGAAAGAGCTGAGCCGAGTAGTCGAGTGCACCGGGCAGAAACTGCAGGCTATTCGTCTCGATCTGCAACGTGGCCTCACTGGCAAGAGCCATCTCGCGTGAATGGCCGAGAATACCGAAGCCCGTGACATCCGTGCAGGCATGAACCGCCAGTCCGGCCAGCGCCTCAGCAGCCGCTTGGTTGAGAGTCAACATCTGAGCGGTTGCTTCGTCTATGTGCGCTTGGCGGGCGGCGCCGCTCTTCAGCGCCGACGAGATAACGCCGGTCCCAAGCTTTTTGCTGAACAGGAGCACGTCTCCCCGCTTCGCTCCGGCATTGGTCCAGACTTGCCTCGGCTCTATCAAACCCGTTATCGCGTAGCCAAACTTGATCTCGTCCTCGGCAACGCTATGCCCACCGAGCACTACACACTTTGCTTCTGCGATCTTTGCATTGCCACCTCGCAGCATGGCGGTCAGTTCTCCGATGTCGCCTCTTGCCGGAAATACCAGAATGGAGAGAGCAGTCAACGGCCGGCCACCCATCGCGTAGACATCGCTTAGCGCATTAGCTGCAGCTATGGCGCCGAAAGTGTATGGATCGTCTACGATCGGAGTGAAGAAATCGACTGTCTGTACAAGCGCTAGCGGCACCCCGGCGATACCCGTCAGGTTATAGACACCAGCATCATCGGCGGTATTGAATCCAACAAGCACGTTCGGATCGTTCGCCTGTGGAATACCGCGTAAGGCTTGAGCGAGAACGCTGGGACTTAACTTGGAAGCACAGCCACCCGCCCGCGTGCGGGATGTCAGGCCAGAGGACATCTCTAACAGGCTACCTCGGGCTTGAACGGAAATAACTGCGTGTCGCTAGCTGAGGTCGCCACCCGCGGCTGTCACTCGCTCCTGCCAATCCCAACCGCGCCAGGCATCCAGAAGTGGGAAGTAAAGCCCAAGCGAGATAGGGCCGGGCACGATACGCGACAACAAGGCCGCATACGTTTCCAGCTGGCTGCGGTAGCGCGCCTGCTCGCGCTCGATGAACATGTCGACGCTGCCTCCCTGATGTTCTCCGGTCTTGTAATCGACAATCCAGAATCGCCCATCCCAATCTCGAAATGCCCGATCGATAGTTCCGGAAACGAGCTGGGTAGCGAGCAGGCCGGCAATCGGCCACTCGCAATGCGCCTCCGCATGCATGCTGAGAATCCAACGCCCCCGTTCGCTGGCGAGAGTGGTTCCCAAGGCCCGCAGCACTTGCTGTGCGGCCTGCATGCAAGCAGCGCCCGTTAAGCCAAGTCGCGAGAGATCTGCATGAACAATGGCCCTGAGCCGGGCGGTTTTAGCGTCACTCCACCGCTCCACGCCATCGCGAGCGATGCGGCTTAGAACTTCGTGCACCACGGTGCCGACGTGGCGAGCAGGACTGTGCACCCAGCGATAGGAAACTTGGTGGCGCGAGGCGACGGCGGGCTTCCACTCGGGCGACCACTCGACCGCGCCTTCAAATACGGGCGCGACCCAGTGCTCAGGCAATCGTCGCAGCGTTCGGGCTCGACGCATCTCTCCGAACAAAGTTGCCTGTGTGGCAGTGCGTACAGTCAGCAAGCGCTCGAACTCCGATCTGTAGCGATCCCACATTAGACCGAGAAACGTGTGAGACTGCGCTTTTCCAACGCCGCCATTCTTATTCCGTTTCGCTGAACCGAGAAGGATCAACGTGTTCTTTGCTCGAGTGCACGCGACATAAAAGAGACGCTTGCCCTCGTTGCGCACTCTGGCTTTGCGAGCTTCACAAATCGCCTTGTATTTGGCATCGTCCTCGCCCCGGCGGCCTTGTGCGGCAACCTCGAGCCGTAACGATCCGTCCGGTTGCGGCGTTTCGCTCCACACCAACAACTCCTCGTCTTCGCCTCGGGGCGCCTTACTCAGTCCAGGCAGGATCACAGTGTCGAACTCCAGGCCTTTGGCCTCATGCACTGTCATCACCTGCACACATTCGCTCCAAGGATCAGGACGCGCATAGAGTTTTTCGAGGCGGAGCCCCAATGCGGCAAAGTCGCGGATTTCACCACCCTCGTCCACTTCCTCGAGCAGGCTAAAAAAAACCTCTGCATCCTCGCGTTGATTGCTACCCAAGAGGATGGCCGGGCCACCCAGCATCAGCCATGCTCGCTCTACCAGACGCCGGAGAGGCACTCGCCTGCTCTGGGCCAGCGGCTCTTCCATAACTGCAAGAAAGCGTAGGGCGCGAACGCGGCCAGGGGGCGTGAGGCTTGCGATGCGATCGCGGTCCGACAGAAGTTGACGCACGGTCCCCTCCCTGCCCTACACCAGCGCGGCAAGATCGCACAGTTCCAGGCCACACCAGGGAGCGCGAAGGCACGCCAGCCAAGCTGCGCGATCGCCTAAATGCGTGAGGGCGCGAGTAAGGCCCAGCAAATCAAGGATGTGTTGCTGCTCCTGAAGCGGATCGATGTCTACAGCTCGATAGCGGACCTCCGCTCGGCGAAGTGCGCGCAGGATGGCCGGAGCATGAGAGCGGCTTCGAAGCAGGATGGCAATGTTGGTTTTCGCATCCTGCTCTTTGAGATATGCGGCGACCCATGAAGCCTCTGCCTCTCCGAAGCGGTCGTCGAGGAACGGTATCAGCTGTGGTGCTGCGCCCTGAGTGTCCCGGGCAGCGGACGCCGGTTGCAACTTGACGGCTCCAGCGCTCTCGTTACTTTCCGGCAGTACCGGTGTGAACGCATCATTCACCCACTGAACTATCGCGGGCGTGGATCGAAAGTTTTGCCGCAGTCGCAATGGTTTCAGCCGGACAGCGCCTAGTCGCTCTTCACGCCAGCAGCGCAGGTAGAGGCTGACATCCGCTGCCCGGAAACCGTAGATGCTTTGCAACGGATCGCCTACGGCAAACAGCGTTCGGCCATCACTCTCTGACCATTGACCGGTTAGCGCTTCAAGCAATGCGTATTGAGCTCGCGAGGTGTCCTGAAATTCGTCTACCAGCAAATGTTCAATGCGGTAGTCGAGCGCATAAAGAAGATCGCTGGGTTGTTCCGGGCTGCCCAAGGCGGTGATAGCGGCGCGGGTCACTTCAATGAAGTCGACCTTGTCGCGAAGGCGGAACACGCGGCGCAACTGCTCTTCCCCGCGCTCCAGAATGGCGACAAAGTCTTGGACCGTAGGGTCGTCGATGCCAGAATTCGCGGCATGCCACTGATCTCGCTTCTCCAGCATGCCTGCAATCTGCCGTTCCAAAAGAGCAATGTCGTTATCGAAGTGCAACGCCAGCCGTTGGAATAAGGCGCTGTCGCCGTCACTACCGGTCAGTTGTTCCAAGGCCTGCCTGGCCGCCTCGCGGTACATCGCAGTGGCATCTTCCACTACATTTCCGATTCCCCCGGCTTCCGATACCAACGGCATCTCACGGACGAGGCGCGCACACAGGGCATCGATTGTCTGAATATGGAGACGGCTAGGATCTTCCAGCAGCCCCCAGCTAAGTTCGCGGTCCCGCGCTAGAGCTGCCCGCGCCAGACTCAGCGTGCGGCGGTGATGCTCGCTCGCAGCACCTTCGCCTGAGTTGACCACCTCCGCCATGCGAAGAGCCTCGATCACGCGATGCCGCATCTCTGCTGCAGCCTTGATCGTGAAGGTCATAGCCACGATCGATTCTGGGCGTTCGACAACACTTAGTAGGGCCAGCATCCGTTGCACCAGCAGACCTGTCTTACCTGATCCTGCCGGGGCTTGGACGATGTAGGATCGATCGGGCGTGAGTGCTTCCAGGCGCTCCGGGTCGTCGTTAACCTCGAGGGTTAGAGAGGAGGCTCCGTTGAGCTCGTGATCGTGCGATCGCTTGGGATCTTGTAGGAACGTTCGCACACGGCTCATTCTTCACCGCCATCATCATCTTCACCGGCGGCCGCTTCGCGAACGCGGCACAGAGGCTTTACTCCGCAGTAATCGCACGCACCACGCTGTGGATCAACAGCCGCAACGCCGCTCGTAAACTCGGCTGCAATCGCCTGGAGCCGTTCGAGTGCTGCATCCGACTGATCGGACCAGGACGGCCGGGGCATGCGACTTCGTTCCGGGAAATGGGCTCGATCGGCGTAACCAAATGCCCGCATTTCCCGCGCCCGCACTTTGGCGATGTAAACCCCGTCTACCCGTTCGTCTATAGCCGTGGCGTAGAGCAGCAATTGTGGTTCACGCGGCCGTTCGCTTCCTAAGTCGTCCAGCTTGATGGCTTTGCTGCTCTTATAATCGATCAGCACGACGGTGCCGTCGGGCAGCCGATCGACACGGTCGATGCGCAAACGAAGTGGAAGGCCGCTCATCTCCGTTACTACTTCGCGCTCGGTCTGCTCAACCGCAAATGGTAAGGACCGGCTCTTCTCGAAGGCAAGCCATTCTTCCAGAAGGTCGCGGAGGCGCTGCTTCTCCGCTTCCCGAACCATTTCTTGGAAAGAACCTGCAACAGGCTGCGACACAGCTTCCTCTACAGCCTCGAAGATAGTCTGCTGCAGCGCTTCTGCGGAGAGTGACCGAAGCCTTTCGCTGTCCGCCAGTGTGCGCCAAACATTCTGCAACGCTTTATGAAGCGTGTTGCCGCGTTCCCGCGCGTCTAAACCGAAACAGCCCTCTTCCGGCGACCGAGCCTGGAGACGATAAAGAGCAAAGGCTTGAAACGGACAGGCGGACTGCGCTTTAATGATGCTGATTCCGCCCGAAGGCTGCGCTCCACTGGCCAGCGGAGGAGCAAACTCATCCTCGATATACTCCAGCTCAGTCGGCGGGAACGAGCTTACCGGTAGGAGGCCTCGCCACACTCTGGCGCTTCGAGCAGCGCTCTCCAGATAGGGGCGGGCAAGCGGAGATGGCGTCACACTGTACGTGACAAAAACATCAGGAGCCGAAGCCAGTAGATCCGCCGTCTGCCGTGCGCGTGCGCGCGCAATCTCCGCTACTCCGGCTCTTGGCATACCTACGCTTCTTCGTAAGCGGGCCGGAAGAAACGGATGGCTTTCCTCAGCGTAGGGCCATTGGTCTTCGGATAGGTCGACCACGATGGCCCGATCGAAGCGAAGCGCGAAAGCATCAGTGGCATCCATAATTTGTACCGGCGCAAAAAGCCCGCTCGAGCCCAACGGAGCTTCTTGGTGCTGCAAAATGGAATGCAACTCGCGAAGAGCAACCGTGAATGGCACGCCGAACGAAACAAAAGACAGTTGCGCGAGTTCGCTTAGAGCCTTACCCCAGCGCTCTATTGCATCAACTTCGCGATTTGAGGCCTCTTCATAGGCATTCGGCCAACCCAAGAGGCCCAGAATGGCCGAGAAATAATCACTCCATTGATCGAGAGGCGCGACGCGGGGCAACTCGTAAACGTATCGATCGATTGCCTGCCAAATGGGTTGCAGGAGAGAACAAGAACGGCTGCAATATGCTACGTCCCCACGCGTAACCCGAAATTCCCGATTGCGCCGTAGTTGCACGTCGGCAAGAGCGCGAAGATCCTTTTCTTCGGCCGCACCCTTGAGGTAAGGAGAGCGAAGGATTGCGCTTGCGTCCCCCAAAGCGATAGAAGGCTGCGCTATCTGGAGAAGCAGAGTGGCTGCTGCAACGCAAGCTTCTCCGAGCAGGGAGGTTGATGAGTGCACATGGAAGGCCAACGGCGTATCTGTGCCACCGGGGTAGAACACCTGCTCAAATACATTGCCGACCTGCTCCCTACGGCCCTGTAGATCGGTGATGAGGATTCCAACGCATTCGCCAGGATCGCGCTTGATCAATTCGCGAGCACGCCTTGCAGCCCATTCAACTTGAGCGCCAAAACTTTCGTGCTCGGCTGCAGGAACCGGGCGGGACCGGTTTGGAAGTTCGAGCGGAGAAAAGCGGCCGCCAGTCTCCCGCAGCAGAGTGGGCGGTTGCTCCCAGCCAATAAAGTAGGCCCCCTTCGCGCGGCTGCGAATCGTTGGCTCCGTCCACAGCTGAAAAGAGGTGATGCAGTTGCGGCGACGGCATTCCACTTCGAAGCGATCCAACAGCGAACGGAAGTGAGATGCATCCGCGCTGTCCTCCCACATACTTGAATCCTGCGGAATTCGCCACTCAGCTATGGCGCGCGCTGCCTTAGATGCGGCCCTGGCAGCACTGGCCGCGTCGAAAAGATTTGGGAACTCACGCTCGAATAGCGAACGCCACAACAACTGCTCCTGGCCGACACTGAGCAGCGTTTCGACCTGCGGCTTAGCGTAATGAAGTTCAGTCCATTGGGCTCGAAGCCACGCTTCCGCAGTCAGCACTGTGCGAGGCTCCCAAGCGGTTTGGGATTTCGCTTGGGTCTCGATGTCACCTGTCCGCAGTACATCCATGTACAGGCGGTTGGCAGTGATAAGGGGAGTGTCTCGGTCCCATAACGGAGGGACGGAGACTGCTAATCGAGGCGGCAATCTACTGTCATTATCCCGGGCGGCGCGCCACAGATCTGAAAAAGCTGGATCCGCTATCTTGAAGCCGTCACAACGGCCGCATCACGCAGAGCAGCCGCACGCCGAGCGGCGCTTCGCCTCTGACGAGCCGCGCCGATCATTCCCCAAAAGGTCATGAGGACATAGATGAGGGCCTGGTAGAGCAGAATATAGGCAACAGCGTTGGTCTTGGCAAAGCCAAACGGTACCAATACGCTGACTGCGACGAACTGATAGATCCCGACGTAGCCGGGCGTGGACGGCAGAGCGCTACCCAGTCCAAGGCCTGTGATCAACAGCAGGGCAACTCCTATGGTGGTGCTCATTCCAAGAGAGGCCATGCATACTAGTGTTGCCAGCGAGTCGGTTAGCCAGATGATCATGGTTAATCCGATGAACTTCGTCAGCCGGCCCGCATCGTGAAACGTCCGAAGGCCGTGGCTGATCTGTTCGAGAGCCGCCGTCAAACGTGCGCAAAGCGCATCCGGGATCGGGCATTTCTGCAGAATCCTATGCCACACCGGTTCAAGCTTTGGAATAACTAAAATGGCAAGTGCGCCGGTTATACCGATAAGCGCAAATGGCTTCGACGCACTATCAAATGCCTTCGGCTTTACAGGTAGCGTCAGGAGCACGACCGAGCTAATTAAAACTAGCGTAATCGCGTCGGCGATACGCTCGGTTAAGGCTGTGGTCAAGACAAAAGCGCGACTGAGGCCGGACGCGGCACTCACCATCATCGTTCGCACAAGTTCACCGGCACGCGCAGGAAGAAAGTTGTTGCCCATATAGCCTGCGGCCGTGGCCCAGAAGGCGTCCGCAGGAGAAACACGAGCGCGCGATTGCAACAAAACCCGCCAGCGCATTGCACGCAGGTACAACGCCAGGGTTCCTAAAAGAAAGTAAGACGCAACCAACCCCAGGTTCGCCCGCAGCAGTATCCGCCAAACCTCGTGCCAGTCGATACCGCGCAGCGAGAAATAAAGAAGCAGGGCAGCCAGGGCAAGCGCAATTACCCAATAACCGGCCCCCCCGGCCAAACCTTTTTTCTTTGTCTCAGGCGTCTCGGTCATTTCCATAAATCAGTAGTGGCTACAGGGTGTTTGATCCAGATTCTAGGGAGGTTGGATCGGATAGTATTTGAAGCATGAGCGATCCGACCTCTCCGGCCGAGTTTGCCCGAGTCTACCGCACGCACCTGGATCGCGCCCTGGATACGCTCGATTTTTCCGCAGTACAAACAGCGGTCGAGTACCTCAAGGAAGCTCGCGATCAGGGCCGCCATATCTTCGCTTGTGGGAATGGGGGCAGCGCGTCAACGGCATCCCACTTCGTTACAGATATTGTAAAAGGCGCAAGTTACAACCGAACCTCAAGGTTCAAGATCCTGGCGCTTACGGATTCGCTCTCGACCATTACGGCCTATTCCAACGACGTCAGCTACGACTGCGTTTTCACCGAGCAATTAAAAAACTTTGCAGCACAAGGAGACGTGCTGCTGGCAATCAGCGGCTCCGGCAATTCCTCCAATGTTGTACAGGCGGTGGAATATGCAAACGGCAGTGGATGCCGCACCGTCGCGCTAACAGGACGCGACGGAGGGAAACTCGGGCAAGTGTCCCAGGTAGAGATACGAGTGCAGGAGCCGCACATGGGACGGATTGAGGACGTCCACCTGATTGTGTGCCACATGCTCTGTTACTACTTCATGGACACGGCGAATTGACCCGATGAACTCAGTTCAGGAAGTAAGTCCGGTAGAGAGTGTCGCGCTGTTTGGGTACAAAACCTGCGTCACGAATCAGACGGCGCAGCTGTTCTTCGGTAGCTCTGTGGTGTGTCCCGGCTGCGGAGACAACGTTCTCCTCGATCATGATGCTGCCGACGTCGTTGCCTCCAAAGCGCAACCCTAATTGGCAAACCTTCAAGCCCGGGGTAACCCAGGATGCCTGAATGTTGAGGATATTGTCGAGGTAAACGCGTGACAGGGCGAGCATCTTGAGGTACTCGACCGCAGTCGCCTCCTCCTTAACAAAGCGCCCGAGCGAAGTGTATTCGCGCTGAAAAAACCATGGGATAAATGCTGTGAAGCCGCCTGTGTCTTCCTGAATCTGGCGAACGATGTCGAAGTGGTTCAAACGCTGCTCAATAGTCTCACCAGTGCCGAACATCATAGTGGCGGTGGTACGCATACCGAGCGCATGCGCAGTGCGATGGACATCGATCCACTCCTGACTGGAGCACTTGAGGCGACTGATGCGATAACGTACGCCGTCGTCGAGGATCTCTGCGCCTCCTCCTGGAATCGAGTCGAGTCCAGCATCGCGAAGGCGAGCAATCGTATCTAGTAACGACAAGCCGCTAACCTCGGCAACGTTCACAAGCTCTGGAGCTGAGAAGCAATGGCACCAGATGTTCGAGTGAGACTTGATAGTGCGGAGCAGATCTTCGTACCACTCAATCTTCAGGTCGGGATGTAATCCACCCTGCATCAGGATGCCGGTACCACCTAGGTTGATGGTTTCGGTGATCTTGTCAAGGATTACCTGCTTATCGAGTATGTAGCCTTCCTTGTGACCAGGTGGCCGATAGAAAGCACAGAAGCTGCAGTACTCGGTGCAAAAGTTTGTGTAGTTGATATTTCGATCGATGATGTAGCTGACGACACCTTCAGGATGCAGCTTGCGGCGCACCGCATCTGCTTCCATGCCAATGCCTACAAGGTCGTTGCTGTTATAGAAATCGATGGCCTGTTGCCGAGTCATCATTTTGCTAACACCGGGGCCGCTTGGCCTGACATGGTCCAAAATAGCCGAAGGCCTTCCTTCTCTCGCGCACCTAGCGAATAACGAATATGAGTGCTGAGATACTGATGCGCCAAATCCTCGGTGATGCCGCGCTTCGCGGATTCGGAGACTGCAATCTCGCCTAGGTTTGCTTCGCCAGACCGATACGATGCCGAAAATAGCTGCCGGCAAAACGCAGCGGTTTCGCTATCGATATTGGGCCGTGCGGCCCAGACCGCGAAGACCATGGGCAAGCCCGTAAGCGACAACCACTCCAGCCCTAGATCAAGACTTCCAGCAGGGTCCGTGCGCAAAGCCGGGTCGCCGATTATCAGGGCGGCGTCAGCATTACGCAGCATTGCGTCACGATCAGGAGCAGCGCTCAAAATATCGAGTTCGTCCACGCCGTAACGTTCGCGCAGGATGACACGTGCCAGTTGGACTGACGTGCGCGAATTGTAATCCGCCGCAAGACGGCGCACTTTGCGCAAGGCCACAGACGAAAACAGGAGAATGCTCCGCACAGCCCCCTCACAGGCGATACCCACCTCCGAGACGACCGTGAGGCCTTGACGCGCAATCTCAGCAACAGGGACAAGACCGACGTCAATCTGCCTTTCTTCGA
>JAVHMZ010445544.1:0-17794 GCA_034782995.1 Amazona versicolor
AGCGACGGAATGGGCGTAATCAGCATGAAGCTGGTGGGCGAAGGACGGTTTACCCGTCGCGAGGATCGCCAGCAAGCCATGCGCTTTGCATTTCAGAATGCAGGTGTTGACAGCGTTACCGTCGGTTACAAGAACAAGGCCGAAGTTGACGAGGCGATCGAGAATCTGAACCTGGCTCTGGTCTGAAAGCGCATCGGAGACTGGACGGGAACGAGCGGCCTGTCGCGCTCACTTAGTAGTTCTGAACGATCACTTCTCGAAAGCCGGTCTTGCGTAGGGAGTCGCGCGTCGATGACAGATCGCCGGCATCCCGGACTGGTCCGATAATTACCCGGAATATTTTGTCGCTTCCGGGCTTCGGCACCGCATGAGCCCGGAAACCTTTGCGATGCAATACATCGGCTACTGCCTCGGCTTCATCCCGGTTTACCGCCGCCACTTGTAGGTATTTCGTCCCCGGGTTCGGCACGAACTCGTCCTCCGCCTTTACAGCTTGCTGTGCAGCGCCAGCGCCCGATGTCGATCCGGACGAGCCTTGAGAGGATGCTGCTGGACGTCGCGAGCCCAGCGGTGCAACTCGCTCCTGGTCTTGGCCCTCGGAACGATCTTCAAACCCTCCGCCCTTGTGGGAAACGCTACCCTCACTCGTGACACCCACGGTGTGCGTTTGCCCTGCGCCGCGTGCGGCCACTGCGTCTGTATGGCCTGCTTCAGCCCTTGCTGTATCGGGCGTTCTGTCAGGCGTAGATACGGCGCCGGCCGATGTCGTTTCGACAGCACCGGGCACACCCGTTCTCTTGCCATTGCCCCGGCCTACCATGAATCCACCCGTAAAGGCGACTCCCAGCAGAACGGCCATCGCCAGAAAGATCAGCACCAGTTGCTTGTTGCCCAACAAAATCTCGGACTCACCTTCTTGCGATGGAAACATTTCTTATTAGAATTGTACTCGAAAATGGGACGCTTGCATCCGCCATCTTGTTCGACAGAAGGCGGCTAGTCATTCGTCCCCTTGTAATCGCGGACGGACCTCTTCAAACTCATCGCGAACGGGTGCCGTGAGATGTTACCCTGCGAATTAGTCTCCCCCTCATTCCTTATGAAATTGCTGTCGAAAGCCATCGCCGCGGGAGCCTTGTCTGCCCTCGCCGTGGTTGGTGTCGCAATGCCCGGCTTCGTCGTAACCGGCTTTGCCCTGACTGGCTTTACCGTGTCCGGCTTTACCGGGTCCGGAGCCGTAGCGGCAACCCGCGATCGCTTGCCCGGCATGCCGGAAGTGCAGGATCCGTCTAACCTGTACTCGGCCGATCTTCCCGGCATGTTTGCTCCCGCCGTAAAACAATTTCCGTCCCGGGTGTATGTACCCAACTCGAAGAGCGACACGGTGGATGTCATCGATCCGGACACCTGGAAGATTGTTTCGCATTTCGCGCTGCCTAAGCACCGCAATGGCAAGTTGTTAGAACCGCAGCATGTGGTCCCTTCCTGGGATCTGAAAACACTGTGGGTGGCTCAGGACCTGGGTGACCAGTTGACCGCGATTGACCCGGCTACCGGCCAGCAGGGGCGCACGGTGGCAGTCGACGATCCATACAACATGTACTTCACGCCTGACGGTAAGTTCGCCGTCGTCATGGCGGAACGTGAGCGCCGTATCGACTTCCGGGATGCCCAGACGATGCAGATCGTCAATCGTGTGCCGGTCAATTGCAACGGTGTCAACCATGCGGACTTCTCCGCGGATGGCCGCTACATGCTCGCGACCTGCGAGTTTTCAAGCGAGATGATCAAGGTGGACGTTGCCAACCAGAAAGTGTTGGCGCATCTGAAACTGGAGCCGCGCGGCATGCCCCAGGACTGTCGCATCTCGCCCGACGGCAAGGTTTTCTATGTCGCCAATATGGACTCGAACGGAATCCATATCATCGACGGCGATAGCTTCAAGCAGATTTCGTTTCTACCCACCGGGAAGGGCGCGCACGGGCTGTACTTCAGCCGCGACGCCAGGTATCTCTACATCTCCAACCGCGATGAGGGCAGCATTTCGCTGCTGGATCTGACCACTCATAAACTAAGTGCAAAGTGGATGATTCCGGGGGGCGGCAGCCCTGATATGGGCGGCGTTTCAGCCGATGGCAAGTCGCTTTGGCTATCCGGCCGGTATAACAGCGAAGTCTATGTCTTCGATACTTCGAACGGCAAGCTGAAGGCACGAATCAAGGTGGGCAATGGGCCGCATGGCCTGTGCGTGTATCCGCAACCGGGACGCTATTCACTGGGACATACCGGGAACATGCGGTAATAAGCAGTATCACTTTGCAACCGGACACGGCGACGCGAACAGACATCGAGCCCTGGCTGCGGGGTCCTTTAGCCGGCGTTCATCCACTGTGGATGCCGGTGTTTCACTCGTTCCGGCAAGTGCGCGAAGATCTGGCACGGCACATTACAGGCTTGGAAACGGAATTGGTATGGCAGGATCAGCCCGGCGGCTCGCTGGGCTTTCACTTGCGGCACATGGCTGGCAGTCTCGATCGCTTGACCACCTATCTCAAAGGAGATCTGCTTGCCCCTGCACAGTTGAATTTTCTGCGGCAAGAGACGACTCCGGGAGTAGAAAACGAGGCGGCTTTGCTTACCGCCATCGAAGTCCAGTTGAGTGCTGCGGAGCGTACTCTGCAGTCGCTTGATGCGTCCGTGCCTTTTGCACCGCGCCAGGTTGGACGCAGCAAACTGCCCACCACCGTTCTCGGGCTGGCCGTTCACCTGGCCGAACATACCCAGCGTCATCTGGGACAATGCATCACTCTGGCGCGGCGCCTGCGTGCCGGCGACTCGTGCTCTTAGATGGCCGCGGGCTTTTGGCACCTTCTTCGACACAACCGTAATTACCGCTTCGCCTGGACCGGCCAGATCGTCAGCGAGGTTGGCGACCACTTCAACAACGTTGCGGTGCTCAGTCTCGCGCTGGACCTGACCCATAGCGGCGGTGTCATTGCCGCCTTGATGCTGTCACGAGCCGTCCCTGCCGTCATCATGGGCCCGCTGGCGGGCGTCCTGCTGGATCGGTTCGATCGCCGTTCGCTCATGCTGGGAAGCGATCTGGTGCGCGGCGTTGTGGCGCTCGGGTTTATTGTCATCCCGCGCAATCACAATCTGGTGCTGCTCTACGTATTGAGTGCCTTGCTGATGGGCGCTTCGCCTTTCTTTACCAGCGGCCGCTCCGCCATTCTGCCCTCGATTGCCAGCCGCGACGAGTTGCACACCGCCAATTCGCTGACCCAGACCACGGGTTGGCTCACCCTGGCGGTCGGCGCATTCTTCGGCGGAACGACGGCCGCCCACTTCGGTTACCAGTGGGCCTTCCTGTTCAACTCGCTCTCATTTTTCTTTTCCGCCTTCTGTGTATCGCGCCTGCGTTCCCCGCAGGGGCATTTCCGCGTTGCATCCAGGGAAGGCGAGCACAAGCAGCAGCGGCACTGGGTTGAATACCGGGAGGGGATTGCCTACATGGCTCGCAATCCGCTCATCATCGGGATCGGTCTGATTGGAGTCGGCTGGGCCAGTGGCGGCGGAGCGGCCCAGGTGCTCTTCACGCTCTTTGCCGAGGTGGTGTTTGGCCGCGGACCGGGCGGATTGGGCGAGCTTTGGGGTACGGCAGGGTTGGGATTGTTAATCGGCGGCCTGTTCGGAAACTGGCTGGGCCCGCGGCTGCGCTTTGAGTCCTACAAGCGAACGGTCTTCTTCTGCTATTTAGCCCATGGTGGAGCTTATGTTCTCTTCAGTCAAACGCGCAGTTGGACGTGGGCGCTCATCTTTATGGCAATCTCACGGGGGGCTGTGGCAGTCAGTTCGGTCTTAAACTGGTCGAAACTGTTGACCCATGTCGACGATCGCTTCCGGGGCCGCGTATTTGCCACCGTGGAAAGCATGAACTGGTCGACCATGATGCTGTCGATGCTGGGTGCCGGCCTCGCTACGCAACATTTCGCAGTGCGGGCAATCGGCGCCGCTTCCGGGCTACTGAGTTCGTCCACGGCCGCATTCTGGGGCTGGGCTAATTGGACCGGCCGCATTCCCGAACCAACACCTTCGGCCAGAGCCGACTCCAAGAGTGCGTCTGCCCTTAAGCCGGCCGGATTAGAGGAAGACGAGCAGGATCATGCAACGGCCATGAGCCCGACTTAGCCAATCGCCCGACTTAGCCTGTCAAAGGATGCTCAAGGTTTCAATGATCAGGGTGTCGCCTTCGAGTTTGCCTTTTGCAATCACCTTGAGATTGTCCTTGTCGTGGGAATTATTCAGGAGTTCTTTGGCCAGTTTGTTCCCGTTATCGTCCAGCTTGTAGTATTTCTTCTCGTCCGTAATCAAGCCGTATCCCTGGCGCGCCGAATTACGCATAAGCGAACAAGCGTGGTCGCGATGGAGTACCTTCTCCCGTCCGTCCTTCACATAACGCTCCGTACATTTCCAGTCGGCCAGATAACCCTGGATACTTTCACCAGGTAGTAACGGCGCAGCCATGAGGCATAGAATCGCAATCGGGAATAAGGTGCGTGCGGACGGCAAGGGGTTAGGTATCTCCTTTTTCAACAGATGCAATCGACAGGAAACTTCATTCGAAATACTTAGGAACTTTACTATTTTCTTTGAATCCAACGAACTGAATGCGGGACGATCGCCGGGAAGAGGTGTACGCCGCTCACTTTGAAGCGATTGCACTCAAGCGTGACGGCGACGACGTTTCGGCCGAGCGGTTGCTGGTGGAATTGCTGTTGACATGCGACATCGCTTCGGAAGCAGTGGCACGATTGCTGAGTGGACTCGGGCTTTCCCGTGCTACTTTCAATGTCCTGATGCTTCTGCGTCATGGGCCGGCCGATGGCATGCAGTTGCACGAGATTGGCGAACTACTGCTGGTCAGCAGGGCCAATATTACGGGGCTGATCAATCATCTGGAGACCAGAGGATATGTAACGAGAGTGGTTCCGTCCAATGATCGCCGGGTTCGTCAGGCGTTAATTACGCCGAAAGCGGAAGCCATTATCGATGCTCTGATGCCCCTTCACACGCAAAACGTTCGAATGTTACTCTCCGGTCTGAACACGGAAGAGGTGGGGAGCTTGCGTAAGGGCCTTGCAAAGGTTCGTGTGAGTCTGCATGAACACGAGAAAAAATGTCGTCCTCTTGGTGGCCTGGAGGAAACGGCAGCGTTGCAACACCATCCACTAGAGTTCGATCAGGCGCTCACGCGCGCAAAAGCATAAGTCAACAAGGATTTCATCGAAGGGGCAAGCTATGGCGGAAGTGCAAGAGCAAGAACAGCAAGAACAAAAACAGGATCAGAAGCCGCAGCAGGGTGATGGCGGTCAGGACGAGGCGAAACAAAAGGAAGAAAAGGCTAAGCGCGAGGACCCCCGTCGCAAACGAACGATACGTCTGATAGCGCTGGCTGTTCTAGTGGTCGCCATCCTTGTTTCCATTCCGATCTATGCTTACTACTCGGTTCGGGAGTCCACCGACGACGCGCAGGTAGACGGGCACATCATCCCGATTAGTCCGCGTGTCAGCGGTAACGTTCTCGAGGTATTGGTGAACGATAACCAGCAGGTACGAAGCGGTGAAGTCCTTGTGAAACTCGACCCTGCCGATTTCCAGGTGTCGCTGCTGCAAGCCCAGGCGCAGCTGGCCGGTTCGGAAGCTAACCGGCTGGAATCGAAGACCAACATTCCACTTACTTCCATCAACACGCGCAGTCAGGTAAGTACATCAACGGTGCAGGAGCGTCAGGCAAAGGCCGGCGTTGTTGGCTCGGAGCAGGGTGTGAGCATAGCCCGCGCACGGGTGGACTCGGCTCGTGCCTCGCTCGCGCAAGCCGAGGCGAATGCGGTGCGCGCCAACAAAGATCTGGAGCGTACTCGCGCCCTGGTGGAGAAGGATGAGATCTCCAAACAAGAATACGATGCGAATTTCGCAACTGCAAATGCGAACACCGCACAGGTCGCGGCCGCTAAAGCAGAAGAGCTGTCAGCGCTCCATACGCTCGATCAATCGTTTGCGCAGCTGGAGCAATCGCGGGCGCAACTGGCAAACGCCGTTGTCATGCGAAAACAGAGTGAAGAGACAAAGCCGCGCCAGGTTGAGGTGACTCAGGCTCGGTTCCGGCAGTCCGAAGCCACCATTCAACAACAAAAGGCAAGCGTGGACCAGGCAAAGTTAAACCTGGACTATACCTTGATCAAAGCCCCCATCGACGGTGTAGTCAGCCGCAAATCGGCTGAGCCCGGTATGCAGATATCCGCCGGGCAGCAATTGATGGCGCTCGTTCCTCTGGATGACATCTGGATAACGGCGAACTTCAAGGAGACGCAACTGAAGAAGATGCATGTCCGCCAGAAAGTGGAGGTGGAAGTTGATACTTACGGAAGCAGCCGCAAGTACCAGGCCCACATCGACAGCATTGCTGCCGCCTCGGGAGCAAAGTTCAGCTTGTTACCGCCTGAAAATGCGACCGGCAACTATGTAAAGGTTGTGCAACGTATTCCGGTGAAGATCGTTCTGGAGCCGGGCCAGAATCGCGATCACCATCTCTATCCAGGAATGTCGGTTGTACCAACCGTGTTGTTGAACAGCGACACCGAGGATAACAGAAACTAAACGCCTCTCAGGCCCGCTTTCCGAAAGCCGCTGTTTGGCCCTTGCGCGCACCTCGCTGCGAAGTAACCAGCGTCGGTCGTGACTCTGTTTCCGTTTGCGCCTGTGCTTCTAAATGCACCGGAAGACTGAAGGAGAATACAGAACCGGTCCCTTCAACTGACGTTGCCCAGATCCGTCCGCCGTGACGCTCCACAATGCGCCGGGCAATGGCCAGTCCAATCCCGGTGCCGTCCACCTGCCGATCCGGCAGACGTTGGAAGAGTCCAAAAATACGCTCTGCAAACTGCGGGTCGAATCCGCAGCCATTGTCTGCAACGCTGATGGTCCAGGCTGCATCGTCTCGAGTGCTCGAAATGTGAATATGGGCAGGCTGATCGGTCTTCTTATACTTAATCGCGTTCGAGATCAGGTTCTGGAACAATTGGGTAATCTGTACGCGATCGGCAACCAGCGACGGAACGTGGGAGTGCGTCACAACCGTGCTTGTCTCTGCGATTTTGGTGCCAAGATCCTGCTCCACATCGGCCAGGATCTCTTCAAAAGAAACTATCTCTGAGGGACGGGCCGCCTTCCGCACCCGCGCCAGGCTAAGCAATCCGTTGATCAGGTCCGTCATCCGCCGAGATGCCGTAACGATGTAGCCTATAAACTCATCCGCGTCCTCGTCCAAGCGGCTCTTGTAGCGGGCGTTCAGCAATTGAGTAAAGCTGGTGATGGTCCGCAGAGGTTCCTGTAAGTCGTGACTGGCCACATAGGCAAACTGCTGCAGTTCTTCGTTGGCTACCTGGAGATCGCGGGTACGTTCCTCGACTTCGCTTTCGAGAACCACATTCAAATCCCGAAGCTGCTGTTGCAGAAGATCCCGACTGGCGAGATACGTCACCGCAGCATGATAGAGCCGGAGCATGACAAACACCATTGCTCCGGTGCCAATCACAAAGAACAGATAGTTCCATTGATTGAACAACCGCTGTTCGCGCAGTAAACGGCCCTGGTAATTCGATAGCAACGATTCCGTTCCGTCGACGCTGCGCCGAACCTGATACGCCAAACCGCTCTCTGTATTCGCGCGTAAGATCGCGAGAGCGGCCGCCGGACCGGCCTGGTCAAATGCGCTGAGTACCTGGGATGCGTGGCGCTCGTCGTCGCCAATGCGATCAATCAGCTCATTTAACCCCTCTTGCATCTCCTTCGGCTGATCCCGTGCCAGTTGCCTGCACACGCGGACCTGGCCCGACAAGTTTGCACTCGCCTGCTCGAGAGGAATAAGGTACGCCTCCGAGGAGGTCAGAACGAATCCATGTTCACCTAGTTCAATGTCGCTGGCCATCGTACGCAGGCGTCCGATGCAGGAGCTCAGGTTTTGAACGCCTTGTAACCGCACTTCCGTCCGGTCGGAAAAGATCGTCAGGAGAAAAAAAGCCAGGCTGAACGCAAAGGGAACCGAAAACAAGAACGCCAGTCGACGCCGGCCGAATTTGGAGCCCTCAGAATTCATAGATCGGGGCGACGCTCAGGGGCAACCGCTCGCTTCTCTATAAATGTGAATCAAATCAGTTCACTTGCGTTTCAAGCTATCCCGGGAGGCCGCGCCAGGAGCAATAGCCGGCTGGCTTTCGAAAGCGGCCGTGACACACTGATGAGACGTGAGTAATTCAGGTCCTGCCGGCTCCTTGCTGTTTCTTCGTTCCTTTTTGACCGACCCCCGGCGCATAGGAGCTCTGGCTCCCAGTTCCCCTCATCTGGCTCGTTTGATGGCATCCCACGTCCATCGCAAGGAAGAACCGGTTTTAGAGGTGGGCGCAGGTACCGGCGTGATTACGCAAGCTCTGCTGGACGCTGGCGTCTCCCCCAGCCGTCTGTTCATCATCGAACGGGATCGCTTCCTGGCGCGATTCCTGCGGCAGCAGTTCAACGATGTGCACATCATTTGCGGGGATGCCGTCGACGCCGAACATTTGCTTCGTTCGCGATGTGGGCGTCGCGCGGGAACGGTGGTCTCGAGTCTGCCCTTGCGCAGTCTCACCCCGGAATCGCGCATCGCGGTGTTGCGCGGGATGCTGAGCGCGCTTGACGAGAATGGACACTTGCTCCAGTTCACCTACGCCGCTGGCTGTCCGGTGAAAGCCCACGTGCTCGATCTCGAAGCAAAGTGTCTGGGTCGGGTATGGCGCAACCTGCCACCTGCCGCCGTGTGGAGCTTCCGCCCGAAACGCCCGGCCTTCTGTGATAGAACTCAGTAGTATGAGGGCTACTTACAAGATCATCGCCGCTGCGCTGCTAATGACCATGCTTTCGTTTACGCTCGAGGCGGCTGGCAAGCACAAGCATCACCACCATAGAAGGCACAGCACCAACCACACAGCAACCAGGTAAGCGCAAAGCAAGTTGGCGTTTCTTGCGAGCGGACCTGACGGGTTTCAGCTCGGCGGTAACCCGCGCCTCCTGCTCGGATTCAACGCCTACTACCTGGCGTATTGTTCTTCCGAAACCCAGATCTCGGTCCTGTCCCGGGCGCAGGCTCTTGGCGCGAATGTGATTCGCGCCTGGGCATTTCGGGACGAGCAGCTTTCTCTAAAAGGCTCTCCCGGGCAGCAAGGCGCTACAACTCCCCTGCAGCAGTTTTCGGGCGGATCGATTGTGCGCCACGAGATCGCGCTTCGGAAGCTTGATTCTCTGATCTATAACGCGGAGTCGCTCGGTATCGGGCTGCTGCTTCCGCTGGTAAATCATTGGGGCGATTTCGGAGGGATGCCGCTCTACGTCTCCTCTCTCACCGGCTCCCCTGTGACTGCCGATTTCTACACCTCCGGCATCACTCGCAGTGCCTACCGCGACTGGATGGAATACCTTGTCACCCGCCGCAACACCTTTACGGGACGTTTCTATGCCGACGAGCCCGCCATCTTCGCGTGGGAGCTCTCAAACGAGCTTCGCGGCGCAAGTCGGACCGATCTGGAGTCTGTGACTGCGTGGATCGACGATCATGCCCGGCTGCTCCACACGTTCGATCCAAATCACCTGGTAGCGGCCGGAGACGAAGGCTTTTTTGACCTGCCCGAAAGCCGTCATCACCTCTACGACGGACGCTACGCCATCGACGCGGAGCGTATCCTGAACCTGCCTGCCATCGATTTCGGCACGTTTCACCTGTATCCCGAGCATTGGGGCTATCGTTCCACCACCAGCTCCGCGTTCCGTTTTGGTATGCGATGGATCGACGAGCATCTCGCCTTGGGCCGGCAAGCGGGTAAGCCCGTGCTACTTGAGGAGTTTGGGTTGCAACATGTCTCGTCTGCACGCCGGGAGAAAATTTACCATCACTGGGTCCGCCAGATAGTTGCGCGAAAAGGTGGGGGTGCGCTGCTTTGGATGCTCGGAAGTTCCTGCACAGACGCCCGGGAGTATCGCGACAACTTCATCATTTACTAATTCCCGACTAAGTGCCCAAATAAAGTTATTTTACCTGTCGTATATCTGTTTGCCTGTTTCTTTTTTCCAGATATACTCGCAAATGCCCATCTGCAACGTGAGCTAAGGAGCCTTCTTGATTTCTCTTTTTCGTCTTCAGCCCCGTTATTTACTGAGGCCCGGGGTATTACTTTCCATAATCCTTAGTGGGATTATGTCGAATAGCAGTGGTAGTGCTGCGCCTGCACCATCTATTCGGGCGATATTTCCAAGCGATCAATTTGTCGTTCTGGATCACACCACCAGGACTGGCTTGCGGATCTCGCTGCCTGATTCAGAAGACCTTTGTAGTGACCCTGACGTTGCCGTCTGCAGTGCGCAAAATCTTCTCAACACACTGGACGGCTTCAGCGTAAATCCTCGCGTGATGGTCTGCTTTTCGGCGCCAGTCGACCCGCAGCAAGCGGCAGCGTCTATCGTTCTTGTGCCCGTCCGGGCACCGTTCACTCTCATACCGCTCAACCAGGTGATACTGAATCCGGAGAGGACGTGCCTGTTTGGTAAACCCAACCAGGTTCTCGAACAGCGATCGTCTTATTTGATCGTTGTTCAAAGAATAGGCGCTAACGTACGCACAGCCCCGGCAGAACTACAGTCTTTTCTATGGAAGAACGCTTCCGAACCAGCGCTGGCACCACTTTTGCATCGCTTCGCTGCGGCCCTCAGCTCTGTTGCCGGAGTATCGCTTTTCACGACGATGAGCGCCACCTCCTGGCTTCAGGACGCCTATCAGTACGCCGTTCTGCATCAACCGCCCGTGGCCGCCCCCGCTGGAATTCGAAGCACTTTCTCCATCGCAGACCTTCAGTCCATTACCTACAATGCCGCGCAGTCCGGCTTACAGCCCCAGTCCATTCCCTTGACGCCGGCTCTCGATCACGTTGGCCAGGTGGCATTTGGTTTCTTCTTTGCACCCAATTATCTGAACCTGGCCGGGCCTGCAGCCGGCAGCATTACAACCGCCGCGACCAATCCCATACCGGTACCGGGCGTTCCTGCCGGGTTGCCGCCGGGTTACATCCCGATATCATTCCATGTATTTCTCCCGGATAGCCCGCCGCCCGCGGGTGGATATCCCGTCATTGTTAGTGGACACGGCTTAGGAGATACCCAATTTGGCGCTTCCACTTACATGGCTTCTACCTATGCAGCGAATGGATTTGCCACCGTGGCTTTCGAGATAACCGGGCATGGATTTGGACAAAATAGTCACATTTCCATTGCAGATAAGGCCGGACAAACTTACAACGTTTCCACCCCGGGCCGCGGCATCTTACTGCCCGGCGCTTCCCAAATCGGTGCTTCTGACGGTTGCATTCTGCCGGGACCGCTTGCGGTGCGCGATTGTGGACGGCAGACCGCAGTTGACTTATTTGCGCTAGTGAAAACGATTGAGCGTACCAACGGGCTTTCGCTTCATCTGAATGCAAACTCTCTCTTCTATGTGGGGCAGTCTTTTGGCGCCATTTACGGTTCGCTATTCCACGCCGTAGCACCGGATGTCAAAACAGCCGTCCTGAATGCGGGTGGCGGCCCGTTTGTCGATGTCGCGCGTCTGGCAGTCAGTGGCCGCCCCCTGGCCGCGGCTTACGTCTGCGGACTTGGACTGGCAAATGTCGTGCAAGCACCTGCCGACGCCATTGCTGCTTGCGGCCCCGCGGGCTTTCGCTCGGAGCCGACAGCAATGCCTCAACCGTACTTCCACGATGTGTTGAACGACAACTATCCCTATCGCAACCGCAAGCCCCTGGTGAATGATGTGCCAGGCGCGCTGCAGATTCAGGCCGCCTTCGAAGCGGCGGAGTGGCTGGGCATGTTAGGCGATCCCATTGCGTTCGCTCCCCACTTCAAACGTCTCCCGCTTCCCGGTAATCCGGTAAAAGCCACGCTCTTTCAAGCGAGCATCGGTGATCTGGAAGTACCCAATCCCGCCAACCAGGCTCTGCTGCGGGCGGCCGGCGAAACGGAGTCAAGCCTGATCTTCAACTTCCCCCAGGCGGTCTCCATCGATCCATTTTTGGCCGGGATCCAAGATCCGGCTGTTCCGTTCCCGATTTTGCCCCACCGCATTCTGGGTAACCCGACCATCTTTTCGAGCCAACCAGGTGAGATGAGCGAGAAGATTCTCTCACTCGCCGAGCAGCAGACGGTCGCCGCTTGGTTTAAATCAAACGGACAAGTGGTGCCTGTTCCCAACACATTCCTCGAAGGCGAGTTCCTGGGCGTGCCTCTCTTTCAGAAAACGGCGGAATTGCCGTTCGGTCTAAACTTCGTACAGATTGCGCCCTGAATCCAAAGTCGAAATGACGAGTTCTGAAAATCCTGCACTGTTTCAAGCGCCGGCGCGGGTATGGCTGCGGCGCTTAGGCCTGAGCGCCGCCGGGAGCCAATCCGGGCCAGGGCGCGAACGGTCCATAACTCTAAGAGACATTCCTGATGGCGAACTGGACCGGTTAGCAGAACTTGGATTTTCCTGGCTCTACCTGCTGGGAGTCTGGCAAACCGGGCAAATGGGCTTGCAGCTGGCGCGAACTCTGCCTTACATGCAGCCGGCTTATCATGCCGCACTCTCGGACTTCGACGAAAGCGATGTGGCCGGTTCTCCCTTTGCCGTCCAGGATTACCGCGTTCACGTCGATTTTGGCGGCGCAGAAGCTCTGGCGGTCTTACGCGACAAGCTTCGCGCACGCGGTATTCGCCTGATGCTCGACTTTGTTCCCAATCACACCGCGCTTGACCATAGCTGGGTGCAAACCGCTCCCCAGCGCTATGTACAAGCGAATGAAGCGGTTCTGGCAAATCGCCCGGCAGATTTTATTCGACTCGATGGCCGTGTATTCGCCCACGGGCGCGATCCTTACTTTCCAGGCTGGACCGATACACTGCAGCTCGATTACAGCCAACGGGATACGCAGGAAGCAATGGTGGAGCAGCTGGGTGCAATTGCCCACCAGTGCGACGGTGTCCGATGCGACATGGCGATGTTGCTGCTGCCCGATGTCTTCGAGCACACCTGGCAGCGAACTCCGGCGCCCTTCTGGCCCTGGGCAACGGAAGCCGTTCGGCGTCGCCATCCCGATTTCGTCTTTATGGCAGAGGTTTACTGGAACCGGGAATGGGAACTGCAGCAGCAGGGCTTCGACTACACCTATGACAAAGTACTCTGCGACCGGCTCGTCAGCCGCGATGTTGAAGCCGTTCGCGGACATCTTGGCGCGGCGCTCGACTTCCAGACGCACTCGGCGCGATTCCTCGAAAATCACGACGAGCCTCGCATCGCCTCCGAACTTTCCTGGCCCGAACACCGGGCCGCCGCCACCATCGCTTACAGCATTCCCGGGTTGCGTTTTCTGCACGACGGCCAAATGCAGGGGATGCACAGGAAGCCGGTGATTCAGCTCAGCCGGCGGGAGCAGGAAACACCTGACCCGGAAGTCGAACAGTTTTACCACCTTCTGTTGAAGCATGCCGGCTCAGAAGCATCCGGCGGAGCATGGCGGCTCTTACCGGTTCGCCAGGCCTGGGATGGCAACTGGACGGCCCCCTGCTGTCTGGTGTCGACCTGGAGCCGCGAGAACGCGATCCACACCTTGATCGCGGTGAACTATAGCGGTCATAAGAGCCAGTGTTATGCGCCGCTCGATGACCCGCGTCTTCGCGATCGCATCGTGATCCTGGAGGACCGGTTCAGCGATCAACATTACGAGCGCGACGGCAACACGCTCCTTGCAGACGGCCTCTACCTTGACCTTGATCCCTGGCAAGCACAATGGTTTGCCCTTTCGCTGCTCCCCTGAGCACCCTGACTGTACTGAAGGCGATCTCTGTGCAGCCTTGCTACTCGCATGGTCATTGATCACTGAATTGGTGAGCAAGGGTTATGACGTCTTCGATGTCAACTGTTCCATCAGCCGCGCGGCCTGTTGCTTCTCCTGATCGTTGTTTGCGCAACGCAGTGCGAGCGCACCGAACTCGAGGGCGCTTTCCCGGCGCAGGCTTTTCAGATCGCAGTACGCTCGCAGGGTGTAGTAGGTACAAGCCCACTCGGGCCGTACCGTCGAGATTCTCGTAAGCGCACTCAGTGCTTGATCCAAACGATGCTCGTTGAACAGCATCACCGCTAGGTCGAAGCTTGCCTCCTGCCCCCGTGTCGAGGTCAGCTGGACCCGCTCTAGCAACGAGATTACTTCGCTGCTGGACGCTCCTGATTGCCGGGCCATTTGCGCCAGACGATAGGCGATCTCACCGTCAGTCGAACCCAGGCGGAGCGCTCGGATGAAGTGTGCCCGAGCTTCGGTCAAACTGCCCTGTTGCAGTTTCGAAAATCCTGCAAGCTCTTCCGGCCTCGGGTCGTTGGGATATTCCGCGCTGAGCCGCTCCAGATCTCTCGCTGCCGCCGCCGCCGTCCAGGACTGCGCAGCCATCAGCTCGGTCAGGCTGAACTGGACATCCAGGTCCGTTAACTCCCGTTGCGTCGGGATCTGCCGCAAAGGCCGCACCGCAATCTGAATGGAGCCGTCTTTCGATGAGAGATCAGCAACGTGTTGGCGAAGATCCTCTTCCACCCGAGGCAACGAGCGGTGAAACGACTGCTCCATTGCTTCCACAGCACTGTGCCGCGCGGCGATACTGCTGAGGAAAGCTTCACACTGTGGAGCATAAGCAGGATCGGTAGCAAGCATATGAAATAAAGCCCAGCTCTCGGCATAGAACAGCGAAATGCCTTCCTGTTGGCCGGCGTAAGTATTGCCTCGGTTACGGCCGAGCAGTTCCGCAAGTGGAATGAAGCGGCCTCTTGCAAGAGTGGCCACCCGACCGGCGATGCTCGATCCGATCACCGCAGTCGTGCCATTCACCTGAAGAGAGGAATAGAAGTCGGCCATTCCCTCACTCAGCCAGAGCGGCAGAACCCATCCTGCAGCGCGCTGCACATAGTGGGTATATTCGTGAATCACCGCCTCCCGGTGGGCCGGGTTTAAGTCCTGGAGCACCATGTAGTCACGGCGCGGTCCCCGAAGGTAATGCCCGAATGCGCTCGCATGCAAGCGATAGGGAGCGTATCCCTCTTCCGATTCAAATGCAACAACGCGCACCGGCGCCGTCGCTGCCGCCGGCAATTTCAGCAGATATCCGGCCTCGAACACCGCGCGAGCATCCTCGAGAGACTTAAGCGCCGGCAGGGCTGCCTCGGGAACGTTCGTCGTGATGAGTTCAAATTTTGATTCTTCGTAGTGATACCAAGGCGCCTCGTGCCCCGCCGCAAATACCAGAGCGGGAAGGCACCACGCCCACAAGGTCAACAGGATTCGAACGACGGAACCGAGCGTTGGCATCGCTCAATCCATCGGCAGAACCACACCGGAACATAAGCCGGTTCAGACCTTTTTTGAAGCGAAACGCTTTAAAACCCGCGTTTCAAGGCCGCCTTTCCGGTTCCCGGACACAAAAACCTTGAGAATGTTCTTAGATATGTCTCACTTTTACACGAATGTCTGTCCTCAAGCGAAGCAGGCTTTGTGTGCTCGGTCTGGCAGCGGCTCTGCTGCTTGCTGGACTGCGGATGGCATCACACTACTCCGCTCCCAATCCGGTCGGCTCTTCGCTTAGATTGTTCCTGGCGTCGGATGTTCCGTCGAAAGGTTCGGTCACGAATCGGCCCATGTACCGCTACTCCGTCATTGCCGGAGGGGCCTATACGCCTGAGGAGTTAGCTCGCGCCCGCCGCACGGACGCCGTGGTAGCAGCCCATTACGCCAGTTTCGGAGACACTCCGCACTTCCTCAGGGCCGAGCGCGACCTGCTTGTGTACGTTTCCTATCGGAAAAGCGACCGCATCTTCTGGACTCGCGCCCGGCATCGCGTTCCTCAGGGCGAAATGCTGATTCAAAGCAAGAGTTCTGATTTACCTCGAATCGGTTTACCTCAGACAGGTTCGCCTCAAGCAGGTTTGCCTCAAGCAGGTTTGCCTCAAGCAGGCTTGCCTCAGATTGGTTCAAATCAAGCGGGTTCGCCCCAGACGACCATGGCGCCACACCTGGCGCGAGCGCGCTGCGGCAATCAACTGTCCCAGCTTCCGCAAAGTCCCGTGGCAAGCGATGAGCCGTCCGAAGATGTTCTGGGGGCCACCGACCTGCCTAAGCTTCCCTTGAATGCCTTCAATCTGGACAATTTGCCAATTGCGGATGCGGATGCGTACGTACCCGCAAGCGAAGCCCCCACTCTCCTGGCGCAAGCTTCGCCTTCGGAAGCCCCGCCCTATACTCCCATCGCTTCGCTGAATGCTTCTCCGGCCGGTTCCCCGCTGCTCGCCAGTCCACCGGTGAGCGGCGCGCTTCCTCGCCTTGCACCTACGACTGTTCCGTCTTCACCCACTCGAGCCCCGTCAAACGGCCCCGCCACAAACGGTGCTTCGCCAACCGGACCATCCAACGGCAGCGCGCCCGGAGCCGCACAGCCTGCCTCACCCACGGTGAATAACCCCGGACCGGCCCCGACAGGCGGCGGGAATGTATCGACAATTCCGGAACCCTCCTCTTCAGGATTGTTGTGCTGCGCGCTCGTGGGATGTCTCGCGTGGCGGCGTGTCAGAAAATAAGCTGGGTCGTTCGTTGTAGCCCGTCAGGCTTGTACTGTGATAGCTCGCTACCCTCTCCTTTTACGCCCCCTCCCCGCCCCACCTCACTTCTCCTTAGCCTCATCTGATAAAGATTGAGGAGCATGAATCTCTCCAAAGCACTCGCGCTCGCGATGTTCATCCCGGTATTTGCTCCCTTCTCTTGCCCAGCCGCCAAAGCCCAAAGCAATCAAACCCAGCCTGCCGCCAAGCACGAAGATACGGAGGTGTACGAACCAGTTCCGAAGGTCGTTACCCCCGGAGAAAACAATACCGCCCCGCCTTCTGACGCCATCGTTCTGTTCGATGGCCACAACCTGGACCATTGGGTATTGAACAAAGACCAATCGCCCGCGAACTGGACCGTCGCCGATGGTGTCCTGACCGTCAGCAAGGCCCCCGACTCCGGCAACATCGAGACCAAGGAGAAGTTCAAGAACTTTCAACTCCACATCGAGTGGAGAGTCCCGGAGAACATTACCGGCACCGGCCAGGCGCGCGGTAACAGCGGAATATTCCTTGCTTCCACCGGTCCCAAAGATGACGGCTACGAGTTACAGGTACTTGATTCTTACAACAACAAGACCTACACCAATGGCCAGGCGGGCAGTATCTATAAGCAAGCCATTCCGCTGGCAAATCCCAGCCGAAAGCCGGGGGAGTGGCAGACATACGACGTAGTTTGGACTGCGCCTGTCTTCAATACCGACGGAACTGTGAAGACACCTGCCTACGCCACGGTTCTCTATAACGGCGTGCTGGTGGAAAATCACTATCAATTGCAAGGCGAGACGATCTATGTCGGAAAGCCGTTTTACAAGATGTACGATACAGCGCCTATTAAATTGCAGGCGCACGGCGACAAGAGCGAGCCGGTCAGCTTCCGCAACATCTGGGTCCGCAAACTGGACTAAACGCCGGCCAGCTGCCCGGCGGCGATTACAAACAAGACCGCGGCGAGTGTCGATAAAAAGTTGACGGCGTCATTGTTCAGCCAGCCGCGCCGCTCCAGCAATTGGCCCAGAACACTGTCAAAGAATAAGCCAAACACTC
>JAVHMZ010446602.1:0-17757 GCA_034782995.1 Amazona versicolor
GATTGGGATCTACCCGGTGGCTGACGTGCAGCTCGCCACCGTCCCACCACGTTTCCGTGAGTCCGGTTTCTTCACGGCGGTGCGCTGTGCCGGAGAAGAAGATTTGTGAAGACACGGCGAATACCAGCGGATCGCTGAAGTGGCGGAGCAGCGGCTCGAGGAAGCCGGGGGCGGCATGCATGTCGTTGTTGAGCAGCACGATTACTTCGTTGCTGGCGATCGCGATGCCGGCATGGCATCCGCCAGCAAAACCAGCGTTGCGAGGTAGCGCGTGCACTTTCACTTGCGGGAAATGTTCGCGCAAATATCCGAGTGTGCCGTCCGTTGACGCATTATCGACAACAATGACTTCGTTTCCATGTTGAAGGTTCACGGCCGACAGTAGCGACGGCAATGAGCGGGCGAGCAGATCACGGCCATTCCAAGTTGGAATGATGATACTGGCGTTGCGATGTTTGGGGGCCACGTCGCTCGCAGGTCTCCGGCGGCCAAACAAGAAGAACAGCAAATCGAGAACGATCAGGGCTAGTGCTACTGCGAGGAGCACGGCAGGAGCGGCGAGATAAAGGAGCCAGCCTCGGGCGATCCGGCCCAACCATCGTGCTTGCGCGGCGAGCCATGATCCCAACCAAGAGAACCGCAAGCGGCGGTTAGTGAAAGGACCTATCCCGAGAAGGCAGCCTAAATGAATCCAGGCTGAGGCGCGGACCGCCTGGAGTTCGGCCTCCACCACCTGCAATCGAGCTTGCGTCCCGGCCAGCGCCGCTTGGTGGATTGCCAAGTCTGCCCGGGTTTGTTGCCAGCCGAAGGCAGCCCGCGCGCGAGCGACATGAGCTTTGCGGAGAGCGGCCTCCGACTGAGCCAAGGAGTCGTGCGTCGTCCGCAACTCTGCCAGCGCGGCAAGGAGACCAGACGGTCGGTCATCAATCCTCTCAGCAGCCGAGGATCGCACGCTCATAAACGCCGAGGCACATCGGCACCGGAAACGAGATCAATAATGCAGGTGTCGACGGCAAAGCGGCTCGTATCAAAGACCCGCCGGATTTTCACTTCACAGGCTAGGCTCAGCAGCCGCCGGGGTCGCTCGCGCGTAAACACGTGCGAGACTGCCGTCGCAAAGCTTGGCAATCGAGTCACCCAATTATATACTTACTCTGCGTAAAGCAACATAAGATACAGGGAATTTTTCAGATATACGCGATTATTCGCGGAGTACTTGTAAATCAATCGGAAGATTTTCGTAACCTACAGGGCAGCGACCAGGGCTCGGAAAAAACAATCCCCCACTGAGCGACGGAAGCTTCAGCGAATTCGACGTGCGTAAACCCGGCTGCCCGAAGACACTGCTCGAGTCCCGAGCGCGAAAACAGCCGCATTTCCAAAGTTTGACCAGGGCCACCGTGAAAACACAGCTGATCGAACGTTTCCAGCTGCCCATCGCTCGTGCGATTGACCAATACGATTTCGCTGCGCAGCTTCGCTAATGTCCAATCATGCAAGTTCGGAAAGTGCTCCCTGGTCGGACCGACCGGGGCCCACGGCGTGCTGAACACAACAAATCCTTTGGGCTTTATCAGGCGGGCCAGATTATCAAATGCGGGCTGCGCGGGCGGCACGACGTGTTCAAAAACTTCACTCGCAATGACGAAGTCGAGCGACTCGGTCGCGCCGCAAGAAGGGTCGGCTATGTCGAAAAATGGTTCGGCATCGTATCGGGTGTTGATGTAATCGAGCTTCTCGGCCAGGGTTCCGGCGTATAGTGGGTCGTCGCTCAAGCCAATGCCCCGAAAGATTTTGGCTGTAGGGAAGTCGAACAGCGGCAGGCTACGCCGGAACAGTCCAGTGGACAGTGCGTGAACAATCCAGCGGAAACGAACATTCGAGCCGCAGGGGCAACTAGGCCGTTCCCGATCAAGGTCTGCCTCGCTTGCGACACTGTTGCGCGCCCCGCAAATATTACAAGTGAACTTAAACACGGCGGAGCTCTTGGCGCGCGTGGCGTTGTCCCGTGCAGAACGAGAAGGTGGCACCGAGCGCAACGCAGGCCAGCCAAGCCATGGTAGTAAGAAACCGAGCCGTCGGTCGAGTTACGGTCAAACTTGCTCCCTCCAGAAAAAACCATAACAGTCCGGCGCAAAACCAATCGGCCGGCTGAGTCCAGCGCCGCCACGCGATCAGGGCGATCAGATCAAGCAACGGCCATAAGAGCAGAAACCAATACCAGGTAACCAGTTTTAGGTGCCATAGCTCAGTAAGGGGAGGCGATTGGCGCAGGTGCGCTTCGTTTTCATTAAAGTCGATTCCGAAGCGCGTGCGATATTGTGAGTTTTGAGCTATAGGCACGCTTCGGTCGGAGCCTTCGTCGACGCGCAGCGTTTCGATGAAGTAGAAGAGGTCGAAATAGAGTGCGCCGGTGCGCAAGGCAAGGCCGATTGCGCCCAGCGGATCGCGGCGCAGGGCATGCAGAGCCGTGCGTTGCGCCAGAAGGTCGGCGGCCCGTTCGTCACCTTGGTTCGCCTTCAAAATACGATCGCAGATGCCATCGGGATACCAGCGCTGAGCATCGCGGTTTTGGAGGCGAGAGAGCGGAACGTTCGAAGGACGAAAGATTTCGTCGCGCTGATTCTGGGCCGGATAGTCGATCGGCTGCAACAGAGGAGCAAAATCGCTGACGAGAAAAAATCCCGCGGTGTAGAGGTAAGCCGGATGACCGCTGAAAGGCGGCTCGATCAAAGCGGCATTCAGATGACGATAGCCCCAGAGCAACGTTTGACTCAAGACCAGGCTCAACGTGATGGGAACGGCCCAGCGCTGAAGCGCGGTCCATTTATTCGCGGCTTGGGGAAAATCCCGGCGAGGCGTGCGGCTGCCGAAGATCGGCAACGCCAGCGACGAAAAAAGGACGATCGGCAGAAAGCTGATACGTAAGGAAATTAGTAAGACGCCGACGAAGGCGCAGGCCGCGAGCAGCCAAAGCCGAGCGTTACTCAGGTAGGCGAGGCAAATCAGCATAAAGAGAGCAAAAATGGCCGTTGCGAAGGATTCGGTCAAAACATATCGCTCTGCCAACAGTTGCAGCGGCTCCGCAGCGCAGAGGAGACTGCACAGGGCGGCGACCGGCGCGCTCGTTTTGAAGTAACGCAAGAGGCAGACGGCAACCAGCCATGCAGCAAGAGCTGAGACGGCGGCCTGCCATAACACCAGGCTCTCGAGTGAATGCGGCCAAACGGCAAAGAGGCGAATGAGGAAGCCGTACGTGAAACTGCGGTCGGGCGGAATCCAGCCGCTCAGAGCGGTGTAGAGATAAGAGAGCGAGTCACCGATGAAAAGGCGCGGCGTGCGATCTTTGGCAAGTATTGCGGCTTTGACGAGCAAATCCGCGATCAGAATCAGGAGCAACCGCGCTGTGCCACGATTTTTTAAGCGGTGTTCGAGGCGGGAAAGCATGACCTATTCAGTGCATGGGCTCCGTCTCAGTCCCTAAGTATCCGCAGAAGCAAGTAGTGCAGTTCGGACGCTCCCTTTAGGAACTGTGTTTGCGAATCGAGACAAACTCGGCTGCTGGTGAGCTCAACTCTCATTGCGCCGCTCCGTGAAATGGCGTGCCCTGCTCTCTGCGAATTTAACAAACTGGCGTTGTTGTGACGGCGGCTCTTGGGCTTGGTTTGGCACGAAAACTTATTTTTGACTCGCGGCTACCGCTGCCAGATCCAGACGTTTTGATCGGATGTGTAATCGAGATACGCCAATTGCTTGCCGTCCGGAGACGGAAGCGCCCAAGTGTTATAGGGTGATCGATAGAGTTCCCGCACGTCGCCAGACTTGTTGATCAAGCAGAGCCGGTGCTGCTCTCCCGAACGAATTTCTCCATACCAGGCCTGCCGATTGATCGCCCAATGCAAATTCCACAGCTGTCCCGGCGATTTCACTGTGATCAACTCACGGCTTGCGCCCGGAACCAGAGGAACAATCTCAATTTTCGGATGCTCCGGTTCGTGGATCGGTAAAGCTGCCGCTTTGCCATCCGGTGACACGGTCCAATCTCCAAAAACTGACGGCCTGGCCGCAGTCTCGCCGATCTGCCTTTGCGTCCCCGTTCGCGGGTCCAGTGCATAAAATCGAATTTTGTTCGTATCCGTCAGCGATCGCTCTACACAAAGCGAACCCCGTGCCGGACAGCAAACCTCATCTTGGTCCGATTGCATGTGCACCGGACTCGCCGCCCCGCCCTCGAGTGGCATCCGATATACCCCAGCCCAGCGCTGCTGCTTCGTACCCACCATTTGCCGGAACAACAGGTAATGCCCATCCGGGGTAATTTGTGACGCCACTTGCTGCCCCGGCATATCCGTCAGGACCTCCGCACTTAGCTCGTCAATCTGCTGCCGATATAACCTAAAACCACTGCCGCCCCGGTCTGACTCAAAGATAATTGCTTTACCGTCCGGCGTCCACGTGTTGGGAAAATCTACGCGTGAGTCTAAGGTGAGCCGCTTCCCGTGCTCCAGTTGATCTCCGTTCAGATCCGCCAAGAAAACATCTGCTTGCCCGCGCTCTACTACGGCGGACATCTTGTCACCTCCATGTGTCAGCGTCAATGAGTGGGCGATGTTCGCCGTTCTCGTTTGCCATGAGGTCGAAAGAATGGCGCCGGCAGAATCGATTCGCGCCTGCCAGATTCCCGAAGCACCCACTCTGTTGGTGAACAGCAACAGCCTGCTTCGAGTCGCAGGATTGATCAGTTCGTCAAATTGATCGGCTGTTGTGGATGCGAGCACTCGTCCTGTCTTAACGTCGATGGATCGACATTGCTTCGAACTGTGCAACTCGATCTCGGGGCTTGGCTGACCCTGATTGACCTTGCCCTTCAGCTCTTCTACCAGCGCGAATATTCGCGAACGGTCCTCCGACCAAGCCATAGAAAGAAACCGAGCCGTCAACCCTGTGCTTGTAAGTAATCTCCGCTCGGTACCGTCTACTTCGGAAAGGTAAATCTGGTTGGTAGAAGGATTGAAAGTCGCCAGGCGGTGACCATCCGGAGAGATCACCGGCTGCCGTGCGTCCGACAGCACCTCCATTGCTGAACCGGAAGTCATCCGGTAGCTCCAAACCTGCCAAAGCCGAACGTCCGATGAATAGCCGCTCGCCAGCAGAGACTCCCCGTCCGGGGTCCATGCCAGGGCCTCTACCTGCCACTTTCGGGGAAACCATAAGCTGCGCGAGAATCCACCCTGGAGCGTAAACAGATGCACTCCAGCCGTATCCGCGTACACTAATCGATCACCCAGAGGAGAAATCGCGGCCGCTTTCACTTGGTTGTCTCCGCTATTCGTAGTCACCTGACTCAGCTTGAACTCCGCTGGAGCGCGGCTAGCAAAGTAGCGCGTGCCAAGGATGGCTGCCAGCAACATCACAATACTTCCGCCAAGTGCGAAGCGCGGCCTTCTGGCTGCCTTCCGCTCCGTCGCGGACGGTAGGGAGGAAAGAGGAACCAACTCCAGCTTTGCGGAGATTCGTTCAGGTTCCGGCGGCGGCGCGGCCGGCGATTCCTCAGCTAGCGGGGGAGATCCGTTTGTCTGTTTCCCCCCAATCCACTCCACGTCTCCGACAAAACGATACCCGCGCCCGATTACTGTTTCGATGTAACGGGGGTTGTCGGACCGATCGTTAAGCACATGACGCAGTCGATTGATCGCGTTATTCAGCCCCGCGCGAGTGTCCACAAGGGCAGCCTTATCCCCCCACAGTTGACCAATGAGCTCCTCGCGAGTGAGTAAGCGGCCTGGATGCTTCACCAACGTAATCAGCAAATCCAACGGAATCGGTGCTAACGAGATTCTCTGCCCACCGCGCCTCAGCTCATATCGGTCCAGATCGAGCTCATTCGGACCAAAACGAAGGACAGGGGTCGGTTTACGGGCAAATAGCGGCTCGCCGGAGTTCATCGCTATGTTCTAAATACTTTTAGCATCGGTTAGTTTGTCCGATTATACGGATTCAAATGGTCAGTCCGATGACATCGCAAGTCACCGTCAGTTTTTAAACCAAGGCGAACCGCGAATGGGCCAGAAACTGTAAGTACTAATTTTTGAGCAGGATAGCTCATTAGATGAATTTGAGACCGATTGGAGACACAGCTGATTTACAGTTCGCAGCCGTTCGAATCAGACTCGGTCTGCTATGTACCGGATTCGTTCTCTGTTCGCGTTCACTCTTCTGGCGTGTCTGTCCACCTTATCGGCCCAAGAGCAAGTGGGGCATCAGCAGCCCGTTTATCGGCTCCTGCCGGAATTAACCAAATTCATTAAAGATGCGTTGGCGAAGACCCACGTCCCCGGGGCAGCTGTGGGAGTGGTCTACAGGGATCAGGTCATCTATCTGCAAGGCTTTGGAGTACGTAAGATCGGTGCTCCCGATCCGGTCACGGCGGATACCGTCTTCCAATTAGCCTCCGTCTCGAAGCCCCTTGCCTCCACCGTGGTCGCCAATGCTGTCGGCGATGGCCTGGTTGATTGGGATGACCGGATTGCCGAACTCGATCCGAGTTTTCATCTATCCGAAGTCACCGCCAGTGCGCAAGTCACCGTTCGCGACATGTTGTCGCACCGCTCCGGTCTGCCGCAGTCAGCTGGCGATGTCCTTGAAGAGTTGAGCTATAGCCGACCGGAGATTCTCTCCCGCATGCGGCTGCTGCCGCTCACAGGACAAGTGGGCAAAACTTACGCTTACTCCAACTTTCCCTTCACCGAGGGCGGTTTGGCCAGTGTTAAACGCAGCCGTGAAACGTGGGAAGAGTATGCCGAAAGGCATCTGTTTCGGCCGCTCGGAATGACCTCCACAAGCTATCGCTGGTCAGACTTCGCGGCGCGCACTAATAAGAGCTCCCTGCACGTCATTCTCGATGGCGAGGCTCAGCAGCGGTATGAGCGCACCGATACCGACGATGAAGCACCGGCCGGCGGCGCCAGCTCCAATGTACGTGACATGGCGCAGTGGCTTCGCCTGCAGTTGGGCAAAGGCCGAGTAGACGGCAACCAGATCATTCCCGTGCGCGCTCTCGCCGAAACGCATAAACCGCAAGTCGTGAAAGGGACCAATGGCAGCACCGGCAAACCGTCTTACTACGGCCTGGGCTGGGATGTCGACTACGATGCGGACGGCAATTTGGTTCTCTCCCACAGCGGTGCGTTCCGGGTTGGCGCCAGCACCACCATCCTGCTGCAGCCATCGCTACAGTTGGGCATTGTAATCTTGACCAATGCGCAGCCGGTCGGCTTTTCCGAAGCCGTCAGTAACTATTTCTTCGATTTGGTGAAAGAAGGCAAGCCACAGAAAGACTGGCTGCAGATCTTTTCCAGCTATTTCAAAGCCTCAATCGGCGCCGCCGATACTTCCCCGGTTGACTACGAACATCTGGATCCCCCTAGCTCGCCCGCACCTGCCCAGCCGCTCTCCGCGTATACCGGAAGGTACCAAAACCCCTATTACGGCGCAATCGAGGTATTCATTCAACGAAACCAGCTTTTCCTTCGCCTGCCAGCACGCAGCAACGTGTATGCACTCCAGCATTGGGACGGCGATACATTCACGTTCCGCTACGAGGCGGAGAGCGGAATTGGCCTACGCGGCCTAACATTTAACTATCAGGGGAACTCGAACCAACTCGCCATCGATAAATTCATGGCTGAATACAGCGGCGTCTTCACGGAGATGGCCCAATGATCCGCGCCGTCACCGTGTTTCTCCTGCTTGCGGCGGCGAGCTCGGCATCCACGCTGTCAGACGACCTTGCACAATCTCTCGACGGTAGCGAAACGGTGATGGATACGACCTGGATCGCCGCCAATTTCCGTACCGGCATGCGGAGCTATCGTCTCACAGACGCAAGTCTGTTGCTAAGCGGCTCGGCAGCTGACATTCCTGCTCTCTACCTGTTCAGCGACATGGGATCGCAGCCGGGCGCGCAACTAGGGCAGTTCACCACGGCGGGTGTTCTTAAATCTGCATTCACGCCGGTTTCGTTCACCAGCACTGGTCTGCCGCTGAGCCCTAATGCCAGTTACTGGTTAGTGCTGAAAGCACCTGCGGGTCAATTCGATTGGGGTTGGACCGCATCGTCTACCGGCTCCGGCACTGGCTTTACAACCAACTGGGCCGCCACCGACGATGCGGGTTTCAGCTGGTTTGTATCTCAATCTGAGCCCATGCTTGTGCGGATTAATGCCGATCCGGTCAATCCAACCGCGGTTCCGGAACCGGGTCTCGGCCCGTTCTCAATGTTGGCCATGCTCTCCCTTGTGCTGCTTTACCTCAATCGATCGCGGCTTCACTGCGGGAGCCAAAAAGTCATTCTCTCGTCGCTGGCGGTGGTGATGGCGCCAGGGTTGCTCTCCGGGCAATCTAGAATCCACTTCTACCGGCCCAATGTAATCGATCCACCCAAAGTAATCGGGAGCGGGGACGCCGCCTTGCGGTGCCCCACTCCCAACACTCCTTGTTTCAAGGACAACAAAGACATCTTGAACGGCAATAGAACGCTGCTGCAAATCCAGGATCTGGTTATCGGAAACGCCGTCCTACCCGTAAGCGGCAACTCTCAGGTAAAAGACAAAGATACTTCCCAACTGACGACGATAGATCCGCAGACGGCACTCGGTTTAACTCATGGGCACTTCTTCAACACACCGAATGAACAATTAAGTTTCGTGCAGGGAAACACCTTGACGATCCTCGATCCAGTGACGAGGCAAGCAGCATCTATAACCATCGGTCCGAAAACCTATCAAAGCAAAACTGTCTCGATCGCAGTAGGTGACTTTAATCACGACGGATACCAAGACCTTGTGATCGGTGGATGGGGCAATTTACAGTCTCTTAGTTGGCTGCAGGCAGTTACCGTGAAGGACCCACAGAATATCTCGTCAGGTCTCCTGTCAGGCGACGTGGCAGTGCTGCTGAGTTACGACTCTCCCAAAGTCGCAGTTGGCGACTTCAATGGAGACGGACTACCGGAAGTGGCGGTCAACGCTGTCGAGGACTGCTTCACCTTTACAGTTGATCCGCTAACTCTCGCCCTCTACTCACAGAAGGTGACGCAGACAAATTTTGGAAATTTGTATCCGCATGCCTTTGCTGTTGGACGGTTCACCAGCATTGCACACGATCAGCTGTACGTGGTCGGCCAGGTCTATGTGAATGACGGTCCGACCTCTTACACGCAAGCTTCGCTGATCGACTTCGATTCGACGCTGAAGCCCATACAGGTCACGGAGGAGAAACAGACATTTGCAGTGCCTGATCCCAACCAGTACCGAGAACTCATCGTGAGCGCAGGACATTTTGATCCCAGCTCGCCCTATAACCAGCTGCTTGTTAAAGCCACGCCCGAAGGGTGCCAGGCCTGCAGCTCATTGTTCTTTTACACGTTTAACCCCGATGCGACGCTTCACACATCTTTCGTTCACCAATTCACCGAGCTGTACAGCACTGGACTGGCGGTAGGCAACTTCAATCGCCAGGACCCAGCCCCGAATGGGCAAACAACGCTTAGTCTGAAACAGCAAATCGCGATCGCCTCCTCGACCGGAGAGGCAGGTAATATGGGAATCAACGTTTACAACATCGATCCACCGGTGCAGCCCGGAGGCGAGTTCATCTTCAACCCCAAGGAGGTGTTTGGAAAAACCTTCGCTAACCAGAAACTCTCAAAGAACTTTTGGCCGCAACTCATCATGGGAGTGGATGTACAAGGGCGATCGAAGTTACTGGGCCAACCGGTGATCACCGTGCTCAGTGATCACAAGCAGCCCAGCGTGATTCTCGCCTCGCCGCCGATGCACATTGATGCCCTGGGCTATCCGCTGCAGGTTCCCAGCAGCCCGCTTACCTTGTTCAACTTCACAGCCACTCCTAGCTCCTTTTACTCCGGCTATGAGTCGAGTGACTCGAACGGTGTCGCTTCTTCCACGAAGAACTCCACTACGTGGTCGTTTGCCGCAACCGAAAAAGAGACTGCGCAGTTCACGGCGGGCGATTGCGACGCAGGACCCTGCGCCGACCTGACGACTTCCTTTTCGGCGAAGCAGAAACTCAAGGGTAGTACCACGAACGAGGACTCCCAATATCAAACGCAGACCGAAGCCTTAAGCTTTCAAACGGTCTTCGACGATTACCTGATTGCCTCGCAATCGACGCTGACCATTTATACTTACCCCATCCTTGGTTCGAAAGTCTGTCCGCAGAGTCAGCCGAACTGCACCGACGACCAGAAGATTCAAGCCAGTGTGCAGTTCGCCGGTCCGGACACCATCAGCGAACTTCGTACCGGCGCAACGGCCTTTCCCTGGTATCAGCCGGCCTGGATGCCAGGCAATCTTTTGTCCTATCCTGGCAACGCTACCCAACTCGCCTATGACATTTACGGCGCCGACTCCGGCACGTTCGAACCGCTCACGCCGGTGAATGCCAGTTGGACTACTGATCCAGGCATTGGCGGCTCCACAACCAGCTTCACCAGTGGCGGCTCAACCGACCAGACGGTGCAGCTGAACGGCAATTTCTCTTTTGAACTAGATACATCCTTCCTTATCAAGGACACGTTCCTGGACGTTCTGTCCGCATCGTCGAAAACAGAACTGAACCTGGGCGGCAGTTACGGCTTTAGCAATCTGACTGACACGTCTAAGACCCTCACGCAAGCAAAGGGCCTGAGCTTTACCCGCAGCGGTAACTTCCTGCAGGGAGAAGTAGGATATTCGGATTACACATATAGCTTCTCGCCTATCATTTTCGGTCAGGCGAAAAAGAGCACTTACGTAGATACGAAGCTACCGGTTAGTTCCAACGGAGCAAATCCACCAGCCCCGGATATTACCACCTGGGGGCCGTTCCGTTCCGCATATACCGTGAACCCCACCGGGCCGTTGTGGTCTCAATGGTACAAACGAGCGATTGACATCGGACTTAATCATCCGCAGCGTTGGGTGGTGCAGCCTTCCTCTACAAACACTCCCAACGTTTGCCTTGTCCCGAACACCGGATCGTCTCAATTTGACTGTGCTTCGCTGGCCAACAACACTCCCGCCAATCCGCTGACCGATAACTATCACGCTCTTCGTGGCTTCTTCGTCCAGGGGCAAGCAGGCACGGGACCGCAGATAGGTCAAGTCACCGCGGGCGCTAAGGTCACGCTCGGCGTGCGTATTTACAACTTTAGTCTGGCGGACATGCCGGCTGGATCCAGGCTCAAGGTACGGTTCTATGCGCGTCCGTTCGGGGAGGATGATTTCCCTGACCCAAAAACACCCAGCACTCTCATCGCCGAGGTTGTAGCTCAATCCACGGTGCCGAAATTCGACCCTGATGCACAGAATCCTAACTGGGTCTTAATCCAAACATCGGCCTTCGACACATCTAAGTTTGCCAATCAGACCGTTGGATTTTGGGTGCTCGCGTGGGCCGAGGACGCAAACTCGAATCTGATCTCAGATCTCCCCGAACATGGCCTGAAGTCCATTCCGCCTGCAAACATCGAATATGATGTCGCAGCTAGCTATGAGGAACCCTATGGCAATAATCTTGGCTTCTTCCCGCAATTGATATCGGTAGTCTCGCCTCCAGCCTCGGCTGCCGTGGCAACAGGAACTAACACCACTGCCGAAGTGATCTTAGCGGGCGCTGACAGAACACGAGTCACGCAGGGCGAAGCTGTCACGATCGCAGTCAAAGTCCGAACCGGCGACGCCGATCTGCATTCCGGTCTTGCCGTGCACTTTTACGACGGCGACCCAAGGACCGGCGGGAAACTTTTGGCCTATCGCTCACGAACCTATCTGGAATCAGGCAAGACTTACACCTTCCAAACCTTGCTTCACTTCGGAGAGGTCGGAGTGCACCCCATCTTCGTCACAGTAGGGGAAGGAAAATCGCTCGAGCACACCGTCGAACTGCGGCCAGTGACCGTAATGGGAACAAGAGCCGCTTCGACCCGATGATCGCAGCTCAGAGGGCGCGGCGTGAGCTGTTGCTACCCGGATGCAATCCGTTTCACTGCTGAGGTGCTTTCGAGCCCAACAGTATCGGGCTGGTCTCGATCAGCTTGAGAGACTTCACCATGTTCTGTGTTTCACTCTTGTACTTCTTGAAGTGCGAGCTCTCGATGTGCTTTTCGTACGCAGCCCTATTCGCGTAGTGCTCAAAAATCCTGATCTGATTCGGTTGATTCTTGATTGCCACGGCATATAGGCTCAGGACTCCCGGTTCCACGCGGATGGAAGCTGAGATCTCTTCCTTGAGTGCGCTGGTGTATGCGTCAATCTGAGCGGGATCAATCTCCAGTTCTGCAATCCGCACCAAAGAGTCTTCCATGCTTTTAGCTGTCACGGCTGCGCAAGCGCAGAGAATGCATATGTTTACCAATAGCCAATGTAAGTTCAGAAATCGTCTCACCAGGATAGGCACTCCGACCAAATTGTACTAGGTCCGCCTGTTCTTGTGGTCATTGCCGGTTTCGTTGACCTTGGTTGAAGGCATGCCGCTCGCGATCCGCAACACACCGATCGGCGCAGAAAGAGCCGCGGGCTGTTGCCGCAGGCTGGGGTGATAAAGAAAGAGTTCCGGAGACGGTCGGCACCAGTCCTCCAGCACCCGAACCAATGGCTTCTTGGCAAGGTACGATGCTGCATCGTTTCCGGACATGTAAGCGAGGCCGACACCGTCGATTGCAGCCCGTATGACTAGATTAAGATCATCCACAATGAGCGGACCGCCCACCGCAACCGATAGTGCTTTCTTACCCTCCTCAAACTCCCACCGATACAGCCCGGCGTCTCCGTGACGGAAGTAGCTATGTCTAAACAGGTCGCGAGGCGATTTCGGTGACAAGTGCGGATTGAGATAACAGGGCGAGCCCGCTGTAACCGGTCGTAAGTCCGGGACACAAGGACCGCGATCATATCCTTGCAATGTATTCGCCAAATTGTATTCCAGCGTCGAAGCCCTCAGCAACAATGCCATGCGATTGTCGTCGGTCGTAACGTTGAGCAGGATCTGTTAAAGCAACGCTGCGGGTAGCCCGAGAGAAGAGACGAACTCCAATTTTTTTCCAGTTCCCGCATGGAATGACTGATTGCTGAAGGGGAAATATCCAGGCGTTTCGCGGCTTTCGTGAAACGCGGTTATTCAGCCACTGTCAAAGACCAGAGAGGGGCTTGTTCTTTACAGGCCTTCTCAAAGGTCGTGTATACGTTTATCTTGGTCTTAGAGCATACGGACGAGCACAGCACAACCCTTTATTGCTTGTTCCAGCCGTGACCCATCTCACCGCCGGTAATTCGCGGGTTATTGAAAGGCATCAATCATGATTCACAACGTCTTGGATTTCAGCGGAAAGGTCGCGCTCATAACGGGAGCGGCTGCGGGCATGGGACTAGCTACAGCTCGGGCATTTGCCGAGGCGGGTTCTGCTGTTGTGTTTGCAGATTTCAGGGAGGATGCGATAACGGCGGAGGTCCATAAGCTGACAGCGGCCGGACATAAGGCAATCGCAGTTCGGTGTGATGTCAGCGACGACGCTCAGATCGCGGCGATGGTTGAACGCACGGTCGCTGAGTTTGGCCGTCTGGACGCGGCCTTCAATAACGCGGGAGTGATGGCCCGTAACGCGCCGACCGCTGAGAGCACTCGCGAGGAATGGGACCGCGTGATCGGGATCAACTTACGCGGCGTATGGAGCTGCATGAAATATGAACTGCAGCAAATGCAACGACAGGGTAGCGGCGCGATCGTTAACAATGCATCGGTGGGAGCGTTGACCGGTAACCCAGGTATCGGGTCCTACATCGCGTCTAAGCATGGCGTTGTGGGCCTGACACGAACGGCCGCATTGGAATACATCAAGTACGGAATCCGCGTGAATGCGGTTAATCCCGGCCTGATCGACACTCAAGTTGCGCGCGATGTCGTCAGCGGCGACGAGCACGCATACAACGATATCGCCAAAAATGTTCCCATCGCGCGCGCCGGCAAGCCCGAGGAAATTGCCGCAGCAGTCCTCTGGCTTTGCAGTCCCGGGGCAAGTTACGTGGTCGGTCACGCGCTCACCGTGGACGGCGGGATGACGGTGGTGTAAATGAGCTTTTACGAGGAGATCGCAAATTAGAGGAACTGTGCTGTACGGTCTACGGGAGATTCGCTCCGAGGAGCGGCCAGAGCCGAAGATTACTCAACCGACTGAGGCAATATTCGCCTTTCGGCCACCTGCATCTGTGATTCGGATCTCTGGCCTTATCGCGGCATTGCAGAAGTGAAGCAGCCGAGCCCGAACGAATACTGCGGTGTGGTGGAAGAGATAGGCAAGGAGGTCAAGAACATCAAGCCGGGCCAGTTCGTGGTCGGTTCGTTCGCGACTTCTGACAACACCTGCGTGATCTGCCGCGACGGCTATAAGTGCTCGTGCGTGCATCGCGAGTTCATGAGCGCCGGGTCATTACGACACTGCTGCAACTGTAGAGTTACAAATATGAAGCAAATATCTTCGTGGACAGAAGAAGAGCTCAGCAAAATTGCCGAGACGGATGACTTATATATCGCGCCTTTTCGGGACGACGGGGAAACCTATGGAACTCTGACATGGATCTGGTCGGTCGTGGTCGACCATGCTCTCTACGTCCGCGCGTACAACGGTCAGAGTTCTCGCTGGTATCAGGCCGCGCTGCGACAGAAGGCTGGCCGCATTACTGCCGCAGGCTTAACAAAGGAGGTCATCTTCGAACCGGTGGACGGAGCGGTTAACAATCAGATCGACGATGCGTACCGAGCGAAGTACAAAAGCAGCCCCTATCTTAAACCAATGATCGGCGATCGTGCGCGTTCCGCGACAGTGAAGGTGACGCCGCGCGAAGCAAAATAGTCACTCGCCGGAATGGAGAAATGATTCTCCACGCAGCTGTAAAGTTGTGGCCCGGCAAATCGGAACCACAATACCCGCTTTGCTCTAAGGAACAGCTTAACGCCCGCCTTCCTACTTCGCTCCCAGATTGCCGAAATTCAAGAGCGCATTAAACACAAACGCGTACGTTCCAATCGTCTCACCCCGGTAAACAGGGTTGTTCGCAAAAAGCAAGACATTTCCCTTCCCTAAGTGAGCCATCACAATCGCCGGCTTTTGCGCGATGGCGTCGCCGCCCTCCAGCAGGCCCGATCGCAACAGGTCCTTGCTGTCTGCAAATCGAGCAATCACGTTTGGCCTCATCGGCGCAGGAATCAGGTAAGGGTTGTTGCGCGCTTGCTCCTCATTCAGAGCCGCGGCTTCCCAGGGCTTGGGCGACGGCAGCGCAATCGGTTGAACTCCTGGCCTGCCCTCGGGCGCGTCTTCATCCTGCGGACCCCCGCGGCCAGTCGGGCGCTTATAATCCTTTTCGGTTTCGATATGCCGATTCACGCTCATCTGGCCAACGGTAAAAGCAAGTCCCTCGGCACTGTACATCGCGAACGGGTTCGCGTAACCGTAAGCCACGGGCTGTGACTTATCGACGATTGCTCCACCAAGAATGCTCCCCACTACTTTGACGTTCTTCTGCGGCGCGACGAACACTCCTGGAGCTAAACCTGTCTCGATCGCAAACTCTGCCGTGTCTGCAGCCGTAATCAAGAGGCCGCCTGCTTCCACGAAAGTCTTGAGATGATCGACCCCGGCGAAACCTAGCCCGGGACGCATGTCGTCAGTGGAATCAGGGTCGCCGAGATTGGGCGTTAGTTCCGACATTTTCCAAGGAATCGGGTTGCTCCACATCGGAACTCCCGCGATCACTTGCGCGGTTGCGCCGTAGCCCAGAGGCGCAAAGATAATGACGTCATATTTGGAGCGGAGATCTGTTTCACGCGCAGCGGTTTGCGTGCTGATGTACTCGTACGGCACGTGCAGTTTGTCGAACGCATTACGCCACCAGCCTTCAGTCTGCGTCGAGAGCCAGGTATGCATGAACGCAATGCGAGGCGCGGAAGCTTTGTGCGTAGCGACGCTTGGGCGAGCTGCGAGCGAAACTGCGTCAAGGTTAAACTGCTTCAACAGAGTCGAAAGCGATGAACGATCCACTCCACTGATAATCAAGGTACCGGGTCCAAATTTGTGGCCGTTTCCCTCGAAAGCGGATTCCGCGACGGAGATCTCGGCGCTTTTCAAGGCAAAAGTCAGACCAGCTAAACCGACCTGCCCTGAGTTGTTGATCGCGAGGATGGATTCAGAACCGCTGACCTCTCCGCCTAGTTGCGCCGGATCGGCCACGCGCTCCATCTTCGCGGCGAGAATCGCACGATCCGTAATTCGCACCGCCGGAGCATTAAACAGATCTCCGAATGACCAACCGGTATCGTCGTAAGGATGCTTTTGGGGATCGTCAGGCGCCCAGAACTGCCGGTCTAACAGAGCATCAGCCGTGCGTGAGAAAGGTTGATCCATCCGGATTACGAAGCTGCCCGCCGGAAAGGTTTGCGACGTCGGCTTAGGCTTTTTTTCTTTATCCTTGTCGTCGTCCGCCGCTTTGTCTGTCGGGGTTTCCGGTTTCTTCGGTGGCGCCGGTAACTGCACAGTAAGTGGCTCGGTCAGCCGCGATATTTCAACGTGCTGCGCCGCGAGAACTTTTAGTAACTGGATCTGCCGGTTGCGTGCTCCCTCGTCGGCAGAAAGCACATAAGCCGCGGGCCCGGAGCTCTCCGGCTTCTGAATCGAGCGCTTGCTCTTGATGTAGAAATTCTCGAGAAAATGTTGCGAGTTGTGCGCGAAGTAAGAAAGCGTAGTGAGCAGCGCGGTCTGCTCATAGTTATTGTTGTCGCGCTGTGACCACGTTACGGTAGGTAGCGGCGGATTTTGCCGATACCAGGTCCGCGAATATTCGTCGGGAGTAAGAATCCGCTTTACGGTGTCCGCGCCTCCGTTGCCAAACGTTTCGTAAAGGCGGCTGATGCCGTTGTGCAGTCCTGCCAGAAACATCAGATACCCGGGACTCCAGGTATCGAAGTTCCCGTGAGTAAATGCGCCGGGCATGCCGAAGCTTTGCAGCTGACCGACGTTGTTCCACCCCAATGCCGCCCATTCATCGGCCAGAACCGGATCTATCCATGCATTGTAGGGTCCATCGCCCACCGTGTTGTCATACAGAAACGGAACCGATTCATGCAGGTCATGCAGAACCTGCGCATGCCATCCGAGATACGTGTTCAGAATGTTATTCGTCAGGGCAAGCGTCATCGCCATAGCATCGCGATTGTTGTCGTGAGCCACGTAATGACCCCAATAGACCAATCGCGGATAATTTTCTCCGGGATGCGCCAGGTGCCACTTATAGACGTCTACCATGCGATCGCGCCCGTCCACTTCCACCACCGGGGTGATCAGCGTGATCATGTGTGTCCGTATGTACCGGATGTAAGGAGAATCGTCTACCGCCAAGCGATATGCCAACTCCATCAATGCCGTTGGCGCGCCCGTCTCCGGCGAATGGATGGTGCCGGTGATGTAGTAAACCGGGAACGATGCCGCAACCAGCTTGCGAGCCCTATCGTCATTCAAAGCGCGTCGGTCTTCTACGTCACCGATCCGTCGTTCACCAAGGGCTTGAAGGATGTGATCGACATAAATCTGTCAAGTATTCCAGGAGTTTCGCCGGATGATGACACCGTAGAAACGAAGTTTCAATGTCCAATTACAGGATTAGAATTTAACGGCAAATTTAGGTTTTTCGCTCTCAAGGGTTGTGGACA
>JAVHMZ010447565.1:0-17740 GCA_034782995.1 Amazona versicolor
GCCCTTCGAGTTTACGCGTTGCGGCGAGTCTGGCGCTGAAATTTCCGAATTGCTGCCCCATCTGAGATCCGTCTCCGATGACATCGCCATCGTGCGCTCCATGCACACCACGCAGTTCAATCACGCCCCGGCGCAAATCTTCATGAACACCGGCTTCCAGATCGTTGGCCGCCCCAGCATGGGTTCGTGGATGACCTACGGCCTTGGCAGCGAATGCGCAGATCTGCCGGGATTCGTCGTTTTGGTGTCGGGCGAGAATCAACCGGATGGCGGCAAGGCATGCTGGGGCAGCGGTTTTCTTCCTTCGGTGTATCAGGGCGTGGAGTTCCGCTCCCAGGGCGAGCCCGTGCTGTTTTTATCGAATCCCGACGGCGTTTCCGATAACGCCCGCCGCGCTTCGCTCGACCTGCTCAAGAAGTTGAATGAAGAGCACCTCGCATCCGCTGGAGATCCGGAAATCTCGATGCGCATCGCCTCTTATGAGTTGGCGTATCGCATGCAATCCAGTGTTCCGGAACTGGTCGACATTCAGCACGAGCCGGCATCCGTTCACGAACTCTACGGCACCGAGCCCGGTAGGAAATCGTTTGCTAACAAGTGTCTGCTTGCGCGTCGGCTGGTCGAGCGAGGCGTGCGCTTCGTTCAGCTTTACCATCGCGGCTGGGACAATCACGGCACTTCCAGTCACGACGACATCGTGAACCGCCTGCCGAAGTTGTGCGAGGAAACCGATCGCGCCGCTGCGGCGCTTGTGTACGACTTGAAGCAGCGCGGATTACTCGATTCGACCATTGTTGTTTGGGGCGGGGAATTCGGGCGAACGCCCATGAATGAAGCCCGGAATCAATCGAAATTCCTGGGCCGCGATCATCATCCGCGCGCCTTCACGATGTGGGTTGCGGGCGGCGGATTCAGACCTGGCATTACTTTCGGCAAAACCGATGACCTCGGCTACAACATTGCCGGCGATCCCGTCGAAGTCCACGACCTGCACGCCACGATCCTTCATCAGATGGGCATCGATCATACAAAGCTTACGTACCGGTTCCAGGGACGCGACTTCCGGCTGACGGATGTGGCAGGGAATGTGATCGACAGGCTAATCGTTTAAGGGTTGCTACGGTCGAGAGGCCGCCCTTTCCGAAGTCTTAACTCTGCCGGGCGCAAAGCCCTTGAACAGGAGCATGTTCGGGTGGGGCGGACGGTCTCTGCCGTCTGCCTCCGGAGTTTGGACATTTCAAGAGAATCTTCGGGTATTACCCTCCCTTCAATTCTTGTAATGCGAAAAAGATGGCAAAACGCACATCATTGGTCAGCCGCACTGCAATCATGTCCCGCATTGGTCAGCCGCACTGTAATCATGTCCCGCTCGATTGTTCCGCCAATCTGAATCCCGGCGTCGAACTCCCCGGCGACCAAGTCAACAGGCCAGCTTACTGTAACAACATCCAGCGTCACATCCGAATATGCTGCTGCAAAGGCCCCCAGCTTTGGAAGCAACGCCATCGGCGCAGCATTCTTCGGCATCACTAACCGGATTCGGCCGCTCGGTCGATCCCGCAGCTGCTGAACACTCGCGAGCGCTCTCTCAATCTGCTCGAGCGCTGGACGTAGGTCCTTCAACAATTCGCCACCAACCGCTGTCGGCGCGACGCTGCGGCTTGTTCGCGCCAGAAGTTGGGCTGCCAGCTTTCGTTCTAATTCTCGAACCGGGTGACTAAGCGCCGATTGCGTAACTCCCAGACGGACCGCTGCGCGCGTAAAACTCCGTTCCTCCGCCACCGCGGCAAACGCGGTCAACCCGCTGAGCTCACTACGCCTCATCCATGAATTTTACTCATCCTGAATAGGAACGAACCTATCTCGTTCATGCTTGCACTTCACTATATTCTGGAGTCGGAGATGACTGACCTGAGGAAAACAATGCCAAGAATCATCCGCCTACATGCCTTCGGCGGTCCCGAAAATCTGAGACTCGACGATGTTCCATCCCGGGAACCAGGACCTGGAGAAGTACGCCTCATTGTGGAAGCGTCCAGCGTTACGCGCGATCACTTCACCTTCATGAGTGGTCGTCAATTTCGTGGACATGGCTTCGTCCAACCAACTCTGCCCGCTCGACCAGACCACCGAAGCCTATCAATACGTCTCGTCGGGCCAACAGATCGGGAGAGTAATCATCACTTCAAGGTGACTGGATATCGCCGTTTCCGTTCTTCTCCTCGAACCCCCAGACATCCTCCGCCAGCATTCCATCCCAATCTGATTTCATCACCTGTTTCACCAACTTGACGCCCGCCTCCACCCTGCCGGATTGCATCAACGTGACCGCCAGTTTCTGCGCCGTTTCCACCACCTGCATCTCGACCCGCCGGACCTGATCCTCCATCCGCCGCTTTTCCTTATACAGCGTCTGTAAAGCCTTCAGCGCTCTCGAAAAACTCCGTTCCGCCGCCGTCTTGTACCGCATCGCCAGCTCCCTCCGTCTTCGCTGCTCATCTGTCCACTGAGAGCTGTCGTCGGTTTTAGCCCGCTCGAAGATATCGTACTCGGCATTGCTCAAACTGCGCTGATTCCGCCGCAGCATCCAGTCCGTTTGGATCAGGACCTCCACCATGCGCCGCTCCTCATAATCCGACGGCTGAAACTGCTCGTTCCATCCCGCTACCATCTCGTCGAACTCGGTCTGCGACTCGTTAGGCAACAGCCTGAGCTGGCTCGATCGCGCCCCATGCTGGAGACTGTTTTGGCTCGACCGCTCTTTTCCCTCGGGCGTCTTGGGACCGCCGCCGCGCTTTGCATTCTGTTCTGCCATTGCGCGCGCAGGTTCGCACAAGGCACCGTGAGCCGCCCGTGATTTTAAATTGTAAATTGCTGGTTTAGAAAGAGAAACTTTATTTGCAACTTCCGAACAACCCGGTTCGGGTGGGGTGGGGCAGACATGAGGTGGGGCAGACGGTCTCTGCCGTCTGCCTCTTGGGTTCGCCCGTCCGTATCATTTTTGAAAAAACGAACCCACCCGAGTTCGTTCGGCAAAATCTAAATGTGCTCTAATTCACCAGCCCTGCCATCCGTCGCACTGTCTGGTACGTGTCGCTTTCCTCTGCCGATTTGTCCGTCCGGTACCGCTTCACCCGCGCAAACCGCAGTGCCAGCCCGCTCCTATACCGCGAACTGATTTGGATCTCGTTGAACGCAATCTCCGCCACCAGCTTTGGTTGGACATGCACCGCGTAGGCATCCCGTCCGATCTCCAGCTTCAGCAGCTCTTCGGTCTGCCAGCGCAGCATCTCGTCCGTCAACCCCTTGAACGTCTTCCCGAGCATTGCAAACCCGCCCTTATCGACATCCTTCGCCCCCAGGTGCAGATTGCTCAGCCAGCCCTGCCGCCGCCCGTTGCCCCACTCCGCCGCCAGGATCACCAGGTCGAGCGTCCGCGCCTGCTTGATCTTGAGCCAGCTCTGGCCGCGCGCTCCCGCCGCATAGGGCGCAGACCGCGCCTTAGCCATCACGCCTTCATGCCCCCGCTCTAACGCCCCGGCCAGAAACTCCGCGGCACTCTGGGCACTCTCCGTCGCCAAATGCGGCACCAGCTGCTCATGCGGGACGATCGACTCCAACTGCCGGAACCGCGTCGCCTGCGTCTCATCCACAATCGACCCGCCATCGGCATACAGCAGATCGAACCAGTACGGTGTCATCGGCAGCTCGTTCTGCAGTTCGCCTGCATTCACTTTCCGCCCGAACCGCCGCATCGAAACCTGGAACGGCTGCGGACGTCCCGTGGTATCAAGGCTCAGCACCTCGCCATCTAGGATCAGCTCTTTCGCCGGCAGCGCCCGCACCGCTTGCACAATCTCCGGCACCGCCGCGCTCACGTCGTTCGACCCGCGCGAATACAACGCCACCCGTTCCCCCGATTTGTGCGCCTGTATGCGTGCTCCGTCGAACTTGTATTCGAGTGCCGCCTCGCCTAGCTCGCCCAGCGCCTCGGCTATATCTTCGGCCGTCTGCGCCAGCATCGGCTGCACAGGCCGGAACAGTTGAATGTCGAACTCACGCAATCCTCGCTCGCCCTGCTCGATCGCCGCCCTGGCGATTGCGAACGATCCGCCGCCATTCATCGCCGCTCGCCGGATCAGCTCGACACCGGCATCTGTAGCCTTCGCCAGCGCCTCCAGCATGATTCCTTCGAGCGCTCCCTGCCGCAGCTCGCCCACCAGCAGCCCCGCCAGAAAGTTCTGCTGTTCGGCCGTTGCCCTTCCGAACAACGAACGCAAGAGCTCCCGTCGTTTCGCTTCCGATCCCGGCCCGCTGATCTCTTTCAGCTCTGTGAAAATCCGGTCCACTTCCACCAGCTCTAATGGCGTGCCCTCGGACGCGCCGCCCATCGCATCCCGCATCGTCGCGTACCCGATGCCGATTCGCCCTTGCGGCATCTCCCCTGACAGATACGCCACCGCAATGGCTGCTTCTGCAGGCTGCACCTGCCGCAGCAACCGAGCCATCGCATCGATCTTCGCCAGCCGCTTCGACGTACCGGCCACTTCGCGCGATGTCTCGACAACCTGCGCCAGCAGCACTAAGCCTCATCCACCGGTACCTGGAATCCCGCCGCCAGCGCGTTCGTCTCGTTCGCCAGCCCGATGATCGCCATCGTCTCGGCGAACATCGCGTCCGTCATGCCTTTCTTACGCGCCGCCGCCGAGTGCGATGCAATGCAGTAGCGGCACTGGTTAGTCACGCTCACTGCCAGATACAACATCTCCTTCGTCAGCGGATCGATCGCTCCCGGTCCCATAACCACTTTTAGCGTTTCCCATGTGCGCCGCAGCAGCGCCGGATCGCTCGCCAGCGCCTTCCAGAAGTTATTCACCGAAGCAACCTGGCGACTGGTCATGATGTCATCGAAGACCGCGCGTACGTCTTCGCTAGCGTCTTCGTACTCTATCAGCCCTGGCATAGCTCCCAGTATGCAGCGTGCGACCCGCATTCCAGCAGCCTTCGCAGACCGCAATGGAGAATATCTCCTCGAAGTTCGAACACTACTTAAGGAGAGATGGACCGGTCCAGCTTATTTGCGAATACGTTCTTGAGCTTGGCGCTGATCTTCTCGAGCCCTCTTCAAGCTGCACTCTCACCTGCTAAATCGATCAATCAATACGTCCGGCAATCCTGGCAAACCGAACAAGGACTTCCGGAAAACTCGGTCATCGCGATCGCGCAAACCCCGGATGGCTATCAGTGGTTCGGCACCGAAAGCGGTTTAGCCCGCTTCGATGGGTTCAGCTTCACCAGCTTCGAAGCGAGCAACACTCCGCATCTTCGAAACAGCTCCATCACCTCTTTGTTAGTTGACCATCAGGGAACGCTTTGGATCGGAACGCATGGCGGCGGAGTCGCGTGTTATCGAAACGGTCAGTTTGTAGCGTTTTCACACGAAGATGAGCTTTCCGGCCTATCGGTTCTTTCGCTATTCGAAGACTCGCACCACAAGTTATGGATCGGAACGCAGGGTAATGGGCTCTTTTCGCTACAAGAGGATCGGTTACGAAGCTTCTCGCGAAAGGACGGCCTCCCGGACTCCTCAGTCTTTGCGATAGCTGGTAACAAACGAGAGCTCTGGCTTGGAACACAAAGCGGACTGGTTCATTTCTCTTCCGGCGATGGCGCGGAGAGCTTCGACGTAATTCAAGGGTTAGCGAGCAAAGAAATTCGCGCCCTCTGCGTGGATCATAAGGGCCGAGTCTGGATCGGCACGCATGGCGCCGGATTGTTTCGCTACGAAGGAGGCGCGTTCTCCGGGATAGAAGCTTTATCCGGCAAGTCGGTCTCGGCTTTGTATGAAGATAGCGCGTCCACTCTTTGGATCGGCACGCTGGAAGCAGGCTTCGACCGCCTTACCGAAGAAGGCAAGGTGGAGTCCTTCAATCGCCGGGATGGCTTTCAGAGCTCGGGCGTTTGGAGCTTTTTCGAAGACCGTGCCGGAACGCTGTGGATCGGCACCACGGAGGGTGGTCTCACTAGCTTGCGCGATGCAACGTTTGTCTCGTTGGGTACCCGCGATGGATTGGCCAGCGAGGTCACTCTCTCGATTTTTCAGGCGCGAGATGGAGCGGTTTGGATAGGCTCCAACAGTGGACTCGTGAGATGGGAAGGCGATCGGAAAACGCGCTTCACAACGAAGGATGGTCTGCCGGATAATCTCGTGCTGTCCGTTGCTGAAGACAGTGCTGGGAGTATTTGGGCCGGCACGCGCAAGGGACTTGCACGGCTGAAGAACGGACGATTCGAACCGTTCACTTCGAGTGATGGATTGCCAGAAGCACAATCGTTTCTCTGCGCCTACGTGGATCGGCATGGATCTCTGTGGGTGGGAACGCGCGGTGGCCTGAGCCGCTTCGACGGCCAGCGATTTCAGACTTACGCAAGCGCGCAGGGACTTGGAGACAAACCGGTCACGGCCGTGTACCAGGATAGGGACGACGTTCTGTGGATAGGAACCGATGGCGGAGGTCTATTTCGCTTTGCGAATAATCGTTTTTCGGCTATCAATTCGTCTGAAGGTTTGTCAAGCAGTGTGATCTACGCCGTGCAGGGTGAGGACGACGGAACGCTGTGGCTTGGTACGAATGGTGCCGGTCTGGTCCGCTTCGCGAAGGGAAAGTTCACCAGTTTCACAAAGAAGAACGGGCTTCCGGACGACGCCATTTTTCAGATCCTAGACGACCAGCACGGGGATCTGTGGCTCAGCTCAAATCACGGAGTCGCGGAGGTAAGTAAGAGGGATCTGACTAACTTTGCGGCTGGGAAGAGCCATTCCGTTCCGGTGTTGATCTTCGGCGCTTCGGACGGCATGAAGAGTATCGAGTGTAACGGCGGTTTTCAGCCGGCAGGCTGGCGCACCGCAGATGGTCACCTCTGGTTTCCTACGATGAGGGGCGCGGCTGTGGCCTTTCCTGAAAACAAGTCCAGCAGTGAGCTACCGGCCTCGGTAACGATTGAGCGCTTTACGGCGGACAATATCCGCCTAGACCAGGGCAAGAAGATATCGATAGCACCGGGAACGAAGAATCTGGAAATTCAGTTTGCCGCACCCGGTTCAGCGATGCCGGACCGGCTGCGATTCATCTACATGCTGGAGAATTTCGACACCGACTGGGTTCAAGTCGGATCGCGCCGCACTGCTTATTACACGAATCTTCCGCCGGGTAAGTATAGGCTGCGCGTTCAGGCTTGCGTAGGAGGGCGATGCGTCGGCGGAGAGAGCGTTCCGCTGCTGAAGCAGGCCGCGTTCTATCAGACAAAAGCTTTTTTGCTTTTGTTGATTTTGCTGGCGAGCGGGGCCGGTTTCGGTTTTCACCAATTGCGCGTACGGGAACTCAGGCGGAAAGAACGCAAGCTTATCGATCTGGTGGACGAACGAACTCGTGAATTGCGCGAGTCTCGCGATCAGCTCGAGGTGCGCGTGGAGGAAAGGACCAAAGACCTGTCGTTGGCGAACGAAACGCTGCACGAGGAGATTCGCGTAAGGCGGCTCGCGGAGCAGAAGGCGGAAGCTGCTAATCGTGCAAAATCCGAATTTCTGTCCAACATGAGTCATGAGATTCGCACGCCGATCAACGGCATCATGGGTATGACTGACGTCGCTCTCATGACGGATCTCGACGAAGAGCAATCGGAATATTTGGGAATCATCAAAGACTCGACGAATTCACTTTTACGCATTGTCAACGATATCCTGGACTTTTCCAAGATCGAAGCGCGCAAGCTCGAGCTGGAAGACATTCCGTTTCAACTTTCCGAGTGTTTGGATCAACTGCGGCGGTTAGTTTGTGTTCGAGCAAACCAGAAATCGCTGGCTTTGAATTTCACCGTGACCGCGGACGTGCCTGACAGATTGATCGGCGACCCGGGCCGTCTGCGGCAGATCCTCTTGAACTTGCTGGACAACGGAATTAAGTTCACGAGAGAAGGATCTGTTTCGCTCCGGGTATGTGTGGAGTCGATGTCGAGCGAAGGCTCTCTGCTGCACTTCGTAGTCTCCGATACCGGCATCGGGATACCTCAAGAAAAACAGGGGGTGGTCTTCGACGCATTTTCACAGGCGGACACTTCGCTGACGCGCAAATTCGGAGGAACAGGTTTAGGGTTGTCGATCTCTTCACAACTCGTCGGTTTGATGAATGGCCGGATGTGGGTGGAGAGCCAATTGGGATCGGGAAGCGCGTTCCATTTTCTGGCGGCGTTCGGGTTATCCGCTGCCGAGCTGAAGCAGGGCCAGACTACGTGCAGTGACGATTCGAGAGAACTGGTTACATTGATCGCCGACTGAACCCGTACTCATTCTCCGTACCAGAAATTTCTCCTAAGGTTCTCTCGCGAACACCCGATAAGTAACGTGTGGGGGCTGGAAAAAAGTACTGTGTTTTTCGCCAGCTCACAGGAAAGATATTCCCAATGCAAAAACTAGCTATTACCCTCATATTCATGGCTGCTCTATGCGCAGCGGCTTCCGGCAAGCAGTCGAAACTTTCTAACGATTTACAGAACTTGACCTCGCAGGATCCGGTGCAGGTCATCGTTCAATGGAATATTGACGTAGGAACGGTAACGACAAAGAAGATATCGCAATTACACGGCTTGATTTTATCCGAGTTTTCTTCGCTTCACTCGGGCGCATATGTGGTGCCGGCGGCGGAGCTTCCGGCGCTCGCTGGAGACGGCGATGTAAAGTTCATTTCCATCGATCGCCAGGTCCATCGCAAACTAGCCACGGCTGCGGCCACGATTAATGCACCAGCTGTTTGGATGTCCGGTTTTGTAGGAGCGGGTATTGGTGTAGCGGTGATTGACAGCGGCATCAATCAGGACTCGAACCTGGGAGCAGGCAATAAAACGGTCATCTACACCGAAGATTTCGTTAACCCTATACCGCTCAAATCGGACGGGAAACAGGGCTCTAAGCCCGCGAGTTATGGTCTCGACTGGTACGGTCACGGACAACACATCGCCGGAATAATCGCCTCGAACGGCAAGAGCTCGATTTGTGGCAACTGTACCTCGACTTTTGTCGGGATGGCTCCCGGTTCAAGGCTTATAAATTTAAAGGTACTTGACAGCAACGGGGACGGAAGTGACAGCGCGGTGATTGCGGCGATCGATCGGGCAATTTCACTAAAGAGCACCTATGACATCCGCGTGATGAACCTCTCGCTGGGACGACCGGTCTTTGAGAGCTACCTCCAGGATCCCCTGTGCCAAGCTGTGGAAGCGGCCTGGCAGGCGGGAATCGTGGTCGTGGTCGCCGCCGGTAACGACGGGCGTGACAACAGTTTCGGGAATGATGGATACGGAACGATCACCGCTCCCGGCAACGATCCGTACGTAATCACAGTGGGTGCGATGAAGACAGAAGGTACGCCAACCCGTGGAGACGACCTGATTGCGAGCTACAGTTCTAAAGGCCCGACGTCGATTGACCACATCGTCAAACCTGACTTAGTGGCTCCCGGAAACCGTATCGTTTCACTGTTGGCGAAGAACGGAACGTTGGCGATGTTGAGTCCTGCAAATGTAGAGCCGCTCGCCGGATATCAGAGTAACGCATCCGCCCCGGCGACTGTGTTGCCTCAATCGGCGATTCCCGCTGACCCGAATACGCAGCCTGCAGGTGTAAGCCTGGCGAACGGCTATTCGCAAACCTATTACGTACTGAGCGGAACCAGCATGGCAGCCGCAGTGGTAAGCGGCGCGGTTGCGGATCTCTTGCAAGCGGTTCCCACACTCACTCCTGACCAGGTGAAAATAATCCTGATGCAGACAGCATCGAAGAGCTTTCCGTCGTCCAGCACGGTGGTCGACAACGATTCCGGCGAGGTATTCACAAGCTACTACGACATCTTTACTGTGGGAGCAGGATACCTGGACCTTGGCGCCGCAGTTGCAGCGGCAAAGCAGGTGCCATCCGGTTTGACCGCTCTCTCTCCAGTCGCAAATTACGATAGTGCTTCAGGCGATGTCAGTCTTGGCTACGATCCGGGATCCATCTTCGCGAATAAAGCCATCTGGGGAACGAGTACGATGTGGAGCAGTTCCGAAGTGACCGATAACAAGGCGCTCTGGGGAACGAAAGCCATCTGGGGCACCGCAACGGACTCTTCTCAAAAGGCGATCTGGGGCACAAGCGCCATTTGGTCCACTAAAGCGATTTGGGGAACTGCCACCATGACCGCCTCGGAAAGCGTGGCAATTACCGGTGAGCAGTAAAGCAAGTTGTTAGATATCTGGTTTCGGCCCGAGCGAAAGCAATGCATGCTCTGGCCGAAACACGTCTTTGCCAATCGAGAAAGCCGAGAACAATGTGGCATTTGTTCGTTACCTGAGTTACGCTAAAAAGCAAGCCGAAATTCCGGGGTTGAACTTCGCCGAGAGGGTGGGTCCAAATGCTGCATGCTTCTGCACTTCCGTTGCGGTTTGCTTTTCTCCTGCTTCTGTCTTCAGCCGTCGTCTTTGCGCAAGCTGTGTCCGGCAACATCACCGGAACAGTCGAGGACGTCACCGGCGCAGCAGTGGCGAATGCCACGATAACCATTACCGATCTTGATCGCGGCACGATCCTCCATACACAAAGCGCAGCAGATGGAAACTTCTCGCAAACTCATTTGCTTGCCGGACGATATCAAGTAGTTGTCGAAAGCGCCGGGTTCGGCAAATACACCGCGAACGCTGATGTACAGGTAGACGCTACAACGCGTCTCGACCCCAAACTGCAGTTAGCCAGTGTGCAAGTAAACGTAGAAGTCACGGAAGCGACGCCGCTCCTTACGACGGATCGCGCGGAAATTGCAACGTCGCTAACCGGTACGCAGATTCAGCAGCTTCCGGTTCTTGATCGGAACGTGACGAACCTGATGCTGTTGATCCCGGGGACGCAGTTGAACTCTTGGCAACATGCCGTCAGCGAGAATCCTCAAGGTGGGATCCAGGCAAACGTGAACGGGCAGTTCTTTACCGCAAATGGATTTCTGTTGGACGGCACTGAAAATCAAAGCGCCATTCTGGGGATTGCTGTTGTCAATCCCGACATCGATTCTTTACAGGACCAGAAGATCACGACCAGTAATTATGGAGCCGAGTTCGGATCTGCTTCGGGCGCGCTGCTTCAGGCGACGACCAAATCCGGAACCAATCAATTGCACGGTTCGGCGTTTGAGTTTCTACGGAACGACCTGACCAACGCGGCGGACCCGTTTACTTTGCAGAACCCTCCTTTGCGCTGGAATCAATTCGGCGGATCAATCGGCGGCAAAATCATCAAAGACAAGCTCTTCGGCTTCTTCGAGTATCAAGGCGCACGACGGCGCGCAGGCGGTTCCGTGCTGACTACGGTTCCGACGGCAGCTGAGCGCAACGGGGATCTCACAGCTTTACTTGGTAACTATATTTGCGCGGACGGCACCACCTCGGCCACGCCTTGCGCGAATCCGGTAAATGTTGCCACCACGGAAGGCGGAACGGCGCAGGCTCGTGCCGGCATGGTCTTCAATCCGAATAGCGGGAATGCGACTGGCGCGTCGCGCCAAGTCTACTCCAGCAATAGCGTGGTGAACATTGTGCCGGTTGCACCGCAGATGGGCAAGCTGTTGGGATTGCTGCCCCTTCCCAACTACGGCTCCGATATCTTCAATAACTACATCAGCTCCGGTTCTCAGCGTTTCGATTCCGACCAATACAACGGCCGCATGGATTACACGTGGAGCGACAAGACCCATGTATTCGGCCGATATACGCTTGCGAACTTCAACAACTACGCGCCTGCTGCGTTTGGCGACAATGCCGGCGGAGCGTCTGCTTTCGGGTTTTCGGGAACTTCGGTCGACCGCAACCAGAGCCTTGCGCTGGGGCTCGACCATACCTTCAGTCCAACGCTTATCACCGACATGCGTTTCGGTTTCTTCCGATACCGGATTCGCGTGCAACCCAATGACGTCGGAACAACGCCGGCGACTGACGCAGGAATACCCGGATTGAACACCGGTTCGGTAGAAACCAGCGGCATGCCGGCTTTCTACGTTCAGGGCAGCGGTGGCTTCAACTTTGGTTACTCTTTGGGAGTCAATCAGTGTAATTGCCCGCTTCGCGAGACGGAGAACCATTTTCAGTGGGTGAACAATTGGACTAAGATCACGGGCGATCACACGATTAAATTTGGCGCGGATGTTCGCCGGGCTCAACAGCAGCGTATTCCTAGCGACTCGCATCGCTCTGGCGAGATTACGTTCAACAACTCAACGACGGGTGATGCCGACCTGGATACACTGGCCGCGGGACAAGCTTCGACCGGTGCGGGTTTAGCTTCTTACCTGTTAGGCCTGCCGAGCAACTTCGGGCGTTACTATACGGGCTCGAACTACTACCCCGGCCTACGAGAAACGCGGGTTTTCGGTTATGTGCAGGATTCGTGGCGCATCGGCCCTAAGCTTACTTTCAATTATGGCGTCCGCTGGGAGGATTATCTGCCGCAAACAGCCGCTAAGCCAGGCGGCGCCGGGTCGTTCGATCCCGCAACAGGAGAGGTTCTGGCGGCCGGAATCGGCTCTGTTCCCAGCAACCTGGGTGTGAAGTCCTACAACGTCGGATTCCTGCCGCGGCTCGGTTTGGCGTATCAGGCGACGGAGAAAACAGTCGTCCGGGCTGGATACGGCCAAAGCTTCAACCCGGGTGGGCTTGGAGCAGTTTTCGGTCAGGGTGCCGACTACAATCCGCCGATCGTCAATCCGCAAAGCCTCTCGCAATCCACGCCCTATTCGCCGGTATTTAATCTGTTGAACGGGCCGCCTGCGCCGATAAATCCGCCGGTAGATGCCAGCGGCCGTTATCCGCTACCGAATGGAATCGGAATCAATTATTTCACGGATCCGGCTGACGGGTACCGCATCCCCGAAGTCTATTTCTGGAACTTCACTGTTCAGCAGCGGCTCGCCTCTGACCTTGCCTTGGAGGTCGCGTATGTCGGCAACGTCGGAAGACACTTATTTCTCGCTCTCAACCGTAATCAGGCTGTTCCCGGACCGGGCGATTACAGTCCGCGGCGTCCGTTTTACAACTCGTTCGGACTCACGCAAGGGCTCTACCAGTACTGCAATTGTGACGATTCGAACTACAATTCGCTGCAGACGAAACTGCAGAAGACGTTTGCGCGCGGCTTTGATTTCCTTTTGACATACACATATTCGAAGGCGCTAGGGAGTTCGGAAGGCGCGGGTGGATTTTCGGACAACTACAACGTTCGTGGAAGTTATGGGCCATTGTCTTGGGATCGCACGCATACCGTCACTCTGGCGCACAATTTCGACCTGCCGTTTGGCCGCAACCGCCTTTTCAAGCTCGGAGGAAACGCGATTGCGGATGTCATTCTCGGGGGCTGGCGTTTGAGCGGAGTGCATACCTGGTCGTCGGGCTTGCCTTTCACACCATTTGTGTCGAATGCCCCGCTTCTTAACGCAGACTTCAACAACGTGCGGGCGGATGTGGTTGGCAACTATCGAGTGGCACATCAGAATCGCAACACATGGTTCGATCCTGATGGTTTCAGCGAACCTCGGCAGCCTTACCGGAACGGCACAGCGGGCCGCAACTCGCTGCGTGGGCCCGCGCTCGCGAACTCGAATGTTTCGCTTTCGAAAGATGTGATTCCGGGCGAGCGCTGGTCTTTGGAGCTTCGTGCGGATGCTTTCAACGTTTTCAACCACGTGAACTTGGGCTTGCCGAACTCTACGATCGACACTGACGGCGCCGGCCAGATCACGAGCATCCAAGTCGCGATGCGACAGATGCAATTCGGTTTACATTTGCGCTTTTAGCCGTTTTCGATCGCCAAGACACGTTTGCCTCCGAAATCGGTGTAAAGCTGCGTGCGCCGGCACGCGAATTCTCTGGCTCACCCTCGCAGCGTCTCGCTCCACCAAGGTTGTAGAATGGTGTGATTCCTTACAGAGTTTGAAACAGTCTACTCACGGGAACGCAGTACTTTTTCGCGCTGGTTGCTGTTGCGAAGAAACGCGCCGTTCTTGCTTTCTTCACTATTCCACTCATTAAGGGGCCACAAATATGGATGAATACCGGGTTGAGACTGGCATCGCAGGTCTGGACGATATCGTAAAGGGCGGTTTTCCCAACGGTCACTTGTTTGTGGTCGAGGGCGACCCGGGAACAGGAAAAACCACACTCGGCTTGCAGTACCTGTTGGCGGGCGTCGAGCGGAACGAAAAAGCGATGTACGTAACTCTCTCGGAATCTAGAGAGGAACTGGTTGGGGTCGCCAAGTCACACGGTTGGAGCCTGGACAGGGTAGAGCTTCTCGAGTTTTCGCCGAGTGAGGAGAGCCTGCGGTCAGAGGACCAATATTCGGTTTTTCACCCGAGCGAGGTCGAGTTTCAGGATATTGCCCAAGCGGTGCTCCGCGAGGTGGAGCGGGGTTCGCCGGCACGGCTGGTGGTAGACTCCCTGAGCGAATTGCAGCTACTTGCACAAGATTCGCTCCGGTACAGGCGGCAGGTTCTGGCTTTTAAGCGATTCTTCTCAAACAGAGGATGCACGGTTTTGCTGCTCGACGACAAGACTGCCGACCGAGGCGACGGCCAGTTGCACAGCATCGCTCACGGCGTAATATCACTCGAGCGCCTTCCACGGGAATATGGAATCGAACGACGACGTCTGCGGATCGCAAAGCTACGTGGCTCGACATTCCGCGAAGGTTACCATGACTACAAAATCGAAACAGGCGGCGTGCGTGTATTTCCGCGCCTGGTCGCTGGCGAGCACCGGGATCTTGCGGTCACAGGCGACGGGGCGAGTGGAATAGCAGCTCTCGATGCCCTTTGGGGAGGCGGATTACCACGGGGTTCAAGCACTCTTTTCATCGGTCCAGCCGGTTCCGGTAAATCTTCGCTGGCAATGCAGTATGCAATTCAGGCGGCACGGGAAAATCAGTTTGCTGCGGCGTTCCTCTTCGACGAGACACGGCAAACGGCGATCAAGCGACTGACCGGTCTGAGTTTAGACCCGATGCCGTTGCTAGAGTCCGGCCATTTGCATATCGAGCAACTCGATCCCGCAGAATTAAGCCCCGGTGAGTTCATAGAGCGGGTGCGGTATTTCGCGACTGAGAAAAAAGCTCGGGCCGTGCTGATCGACAGCTTGAATGGATTTATCAACGCGATGCCGGGCGACCGTTATCTCGCGATTCAGATGCACGAGTTGCTGACCTACTTGAACCAGCGCGGCCTGATCACGATTCTGGTTATGGCCCAGACCGGGATTTTGGGAACGTCGATGAATTCACCGGTCGATTTGAGCTATCTTGCCGACAATATTCTGCTAACGAGGTACTTCGAAGCGGCAGGCAGCGTCAGAAAAGCAATTTCTGTCGTAAAGAAGCGGAGTGGAGAACACGAGCATACGATTCGTGAGCTGAGATTCAGGCAGGGCCGCATCGAAATCGGAGAGCCTCTCAGAGAATTCCAGGGGATCTTGTCGGGCGTGCCGGAGTTCATCGGCTCCCAACAGGCTCTGTTGGGAAAAGCGCACGAATGAGTTCTTCTCGTTCTGAGCGCGTCGCTATTTTAGCCCCGTTTGGGAAGGATGGCACGTTGCTGAAGCGATTGCTCCAGCGGAATGAGATCGCGGGGGAAATCTACGGGTCGATCAAAGATTTGTGCGAATCGATTCAAGAGGGAAGCCTGGGCGTGGTTCTCATAACCGAGGAGGCCTTGGGGGCTCACCAAGTCGAGTTGTTGGAAAACGCTCTTTCTCTCCAGCCGAAATGGTCAGAACTCACGCTGCTGATGATGATGGGTAGCGGGCATACCGACGCGACGCGTCAGCGCCGTCTGGGCATGTTCGCGCCATTGAAAGCCAGGATGGTGTTGCTCGAGCGGCCCTTGCGGATGACAACGGTTTTAAGCAGTCTCGAATCCGCGATTCGCGCGCGGCGACGACAGTATGAATTACGCGACCTTCTTGAGCAGGAGCGGATCAATCGAGGCCACTTGGAAACGGCAAACCTGTCGCTGCAACACTCAAACGAACGGCTGGCCGAGTTTGCTTATGCGGTCAGCCACGATTTACAGGAACCGCTGCGCACGGTGACGGCTTACACGCAGCTGATTCAACGACGTATTAGTGCCCAGCTTGGGCCTGAAGCAGAGCAATACATTCAGTTTGTGGTGCAAGGGGCGGCGAAGATGAAGTCGCTCATTAACGATCTGTTGCAGTATTCTCAGGCGGGCTCGGGACTCGCTCCGACAGACGTTCATACGAACGCAATGACAGTGATTGAAGGGGTGAAAGAAAGTTTGCGCGCGCTGATCGAGGAGACAGGTTCTCAGTTGACGATGGGCGAGTTGCCGGTCGTCTGCCTTGACGAACGTCAGTTGACGCAGTTGTTTCAGAACTTGATCGAGAATGCGATCAAATACCGGAGTTCGAGTGCGCCACAGATCAGCGTAACGGCGAAACCGGAGGGAGCGTTCTGGCTCTTTGAAGTGAAGGATAACGGTATAGGGTTCGACCAAGCGTACGCCGAACAGGTATTTGGTCTTTTCAAAAGGCTGAATAACGACAGCGAGGGAACGGGCATTGGGCTGGCGCTTTGCAGAAGGATTGTGGAACATTACGGCGGCCGCATCTGGGCGGAATCAATTGTTGGCGCGGGTACGGCATTCCGGTTTCTGTTGCCGGGGTGTCGCGAGATTCAGCCTGATTGAGATGGCCTCAAAGCGCTTCCCACATTTTGGCGCTCCGCGACAAGGCTGACCGGGAAAGCGCAAGTCGAAGCGTTGCAATAAAGTCGAAGCATTGCAATAAGAGTCTGGCGCGCTGTCGGGATTCGTTTCCAGGCCGTAGCGGGGAAAGCTCTTCGATTTCGGCCGCGGAGAGCATGGTGACGGAGCCCGCACGTAAGGCTAGGCGCTCGAGTGACGCGATTAAGGCACAATCCCAAAGACTGCTTCACTGATCGGATTAACAGTGCTTTTAAAACGGTGTCGAGCTCAGTGGCAGAGAGATCTTTCGGTAAACCCGCATTTTTTGCCAACAAGTGGCCGGCCTGACGATGACCTGCGAAGTGGCCGATGGCCTGCGAAGTGATTGCGAAGTGGCCGGCTGCGAAGTTGCGAAGTGGCCGGCCTGACGGGGCCAGCCTGACGAAGTGGCCAGCCTGACGGAAGCTGTTGGCTTATTTGATCAACTCGTCGGAGCGCCCTGCGACCTTGGCTCGTTTTGCATTTCTGGAGAAGAATCCAGATTAGCGATCCTCTTCTACTCAAGCGCACTCGTCCAGGTCTATTCAAATTCTTGGCGTCACCCGTTTTTCAGAAGAAAATCGCGCGAATACGGCGGTTCAAAGTAACGTCTCAATGTATTTGAAATCGGCCAGGAGGCACCAACTCTGATCTTGTTTGCACAGCTTCAAGTTTGACCGTAGCAAGTGAAGACCGGTCTACCTTTCGCCTACGCTACAGGAACTTCGCTGGGGATAGGTCCTTTCCCTGCGTCGTACGATAGGCAAACCGGGTCCAGTAGGGCGGAAATCGCGATAGATCTCGAGAAAAATGAGCGAGAAACTCGGGAATTGTCGAACACGTCGGACCGGTCCGACAGGTTGGCTGATTTTCGCCAACAGCTTCCGTCAGGCTGTTTGAATGTGTAGGCTGTTTGAATGTGTAGGTAGGAGGGG
>JAVHMZ010448609.1:0-17737 GCA_034782995.1 Amazona versicolor
GTTTCAACTGGGTCATCAGCCGTTACGGCACAACCCTGCAGTGGGTTTTGAAACACCAGTTCGCAACGCTCCTGGTCACGCTCGGGACGCTGGCCTTGACCGTGGCCCTGTTTTGGATCGTGCCGAAAGGCTTCTTTCCCGTCCAGGACACGGGCGTGATTCTCGGCGTCTCTGAAGCTCCGCAAACGATCTCGTTCGACGCCATGTCGAATCGCCAGCTTGCCTTGGCCAATGTCATCCTGGCCGACCCCGGCGTGCAGAATCTATCCTCCTTCATAGGCATCGATGGCGTCAACACCACGCTGAATAGCGGCCGGATTCAAATCAATCTCAAACCCCACAACCAACGAGACGGCAGCGCCAGCGACATCATCCGCCGCCTGCAGCCAAAACTGGCGCAGGTCGAGGGCATCACGCTGTACATGCAGCCGGTTCAGGACCTCACGGTGGAAGACCGGGTGAGCCGCACTCAGTATCAATACACGCTCGAGAGCGCCGACTCGAAGGAGCTTGAACGCTGGACCAAGCGCCTCGTTGACAAAATGAAAACGTTGCCCGTTTTGCGTGATGTCGCTACTGATCAGCAGGAGGCCGGGTTACAAACCACGCTCGTGATCGACCGCGACACTGCTTCTCGCCTCGGAATCGGCATGCAGCAGATCGATGACACCCTCTACGATGCGTTCGGTCAACGGCTGGTCTCGACCATGTTCACCCAGTTGAACCAATACCACGTCGTGCTTGAGGTCGCGCCTGAGTTCCAAAGCAATCCAGACGATCTGGGGAAAGTTTACATACACTCCTCAAACGGCGCCGTAGTTCCTCTGAGCTCGTTCACTCACTACGAAGAGTCGCCGGTACCACTCACCATCAACCATCAAGGCCAATTCCCTGTCGTCACCGTCTCTTTTAATCTACCGGCGAATCAATCGCTAGGCGACGCCGTCAAAGCCATACAGGGAGCTGAACAGGAGATCGGTTTACCGCTGAGTGTTCACTCGAGCTTCCAAGGCACGGCGGCGGCATTTCAAAACTCATTGGCCAACGAAGCTTGGCTGATCCTTGCTGCGCTTGTTGTGGTTTACATCGTGCTCGGGGTGCTCTATGAAAGCTACATCCACCCGATCACCATCCTTTCGACTCTGCCTTCTGCCGGAGTCGGAGCCATCCTTGCTCTGTTCATCTGCCGGCAGGACTTCAACGTCGTAGCTTTGATCGGCATCATTCTCCTGATCGGCATCGTTAAGAAGAACGCCATTATGATGATCGACTTCGCTCTCGAAGCAGAACGCGAAGGCGGCAAGAGTCCTGTGGAGGCCATTTATCAAGCCTGCCTGCTTCGCTTTCGGCCCATCATGATGACCACCATGGCGGCCTTATTCGGCGGCCTTCCGCTCGCTCTTGGGACGGGAGTCGGCTCCGAGTTACGGCGTCCGCTCGGCATCACTATCGTCGGTGGCTTAATTGTCAGCCAGGTTCTCACGTTATATACGACTCCGGTTGTTTACCTGTTCTTCGATCGCCTGGCGCAGCGATTGACCCGACGAGCCGAATCACCGGCCCGGCAATACCCTGTCCCTGAACCGGCGCATGCGAGGTAATCACCGTTGAACCTCTCTGCTCCCTTTGTCCAGCGCCCCGTTGCGACATCACTCCTGACTGTCGCCCTCGCCTTGTCCGGCGTTCTTGCTTTCAAATTCCTCCCGGTGTCAGCGCTGCCCGAAGTCGACTTCCCCACAATTCAAGTCGGCGCGAACCTTCCGGGCGCGAGCCCGGAAACCATGGCGTCCTCGGTTGCGACACCGCTCGAACGGCAATTCGGGCGCATTGCCGACATCACCGAGATGACTTCTTCCAGCCAGTTGGGAAGCACGAACATCACTCTGCAATTCGATCTGAACCGCAACATCGACGCCGCTGGACGCGATGTCCAGGCAGCCATCAACGCGGCTCGCGGGCAGCTACCGGCGGATCTGCCCAGCAATCCCGGATACCGAAAAATCAACCCCGCCGACGCGCCGGTCCTGATGCTTGCCATTAGCTCCGATCAGTATGACCGGCCGAAGATGTACGACATCGCCGATTCGGTATTGGCGCAGAAGATCTCCCAGATTGAAGGCGTCGGCCAGGTTCACGTGTGGGGCAGCTCACGCCCGGCCGTGCGCGTTCAGGTCAATCCGCTCATCCTCAACAAAATGGGACTGGGATTGCTCGACGTCGCCGGCACGCTGCAAAACGCCAATGCTCATCAAGCCAAAGGTGACCTAAGCAACGACCGTTTGCGCTGGCAGGTCAGCGCGACCGATCAATTATTCAAAGCTTTCGAATATGCTCCGCTCATCGTCAATTACCAGAACGGCGCGCCGGTCCGATTGGCAGATCTCGGCAACGTGGTCGATTCCGTCGAGGACGTCCGCAATGACGGTCTCGACAACGGAAAACCCAACATCATCCTGGCGATTTCGCGCCAGCCGCAAGCCAACATCATTGAAACCGTAGACCACATCAACGAAGTCATGCCGCAATTACAGGCGTCCATTCCCCCGGCGATGCACCTGAAAGTGGCTCAGGACAGAACTACCACCATTCGCGCATCTGTCAAAGACGTCGAGATCACTCTCGTGATTGCGATCGTGCTGGTGGTGCTCGTTGTTTTTGTGTTTCTGCGGAACGTTTGGGCTACGGTCATTCCGGGCATCGCGGTTCCGCTTTCGTTATGCGGAACGTTCGGTGCCATGTATCTGTTCGGGTACACGCTCGATAATCTTTCGCTGATGGCGCTTACCGTCTCGACTGGATTCGTTGTCGACGACGCCATCGTGGTCATCGAAAACATCACGCGCTATCTGGAAGCAGGTTGGAATCCGTTGCGCGCGGCACTGCAAGGCGCGCGAGAGATCGGCTTTACGGTTCTCTCGATGAGCCTTTCTCTAGTTGCCGTCTTCATTCCTATTCTGCTGATGGGCGGCCTGGTAGGACGGCTCTTCCGCGAGTTTGCCGTGACCCTGACAGTGGCGATTTTCATCTCGCTTCTGGTGTCTCTCACCACCACTCCGATGATGTGCGCGAAGTTCCTTAAATCGCAGCGGGGGGAGAGGCACAACGCCCTCTATTGGACATTCGAGAAAGGCTTCGAACTGGTTCACAAAGCCTACGCCAACAGCCTCAAGAGCGTTCTCCGTCACCCGCAACTGACGCTCATCATCACGCTCGTCACGATTGCGGTCAGCGTCTATCTCTACGTCATTGTTCCCAAAGGATTCTTCCCGCAGCAGGATACCGGACGTATCGGCGGCGTGATTGTCGCGGACCAGGACATCTCGTTTAATGCCATGCGCGAGAAGCTCCATGAATCGCTGCGCATCGTGCAGAAAGACCCTGCAATCGAGGACGTGCAGGGCTTCACCGGCGGTGGCACTCTGAACGTAGCAAACGTTTGGGCGCAACTGAAGCCGCTGAAAGAGAGGAAAGTTTCGTCCGATCAAGTCATCAACCGCCTTCGCGGAAAGCTCTCCCGAATTCCCGGCTCGACGCTCTACATGCAGTCGGCCCAGGACATTCGCGTTGGCGGTCGCGGCGGAAATTCCCAATATCAGTTCACTCTGCAATCCGACAAACTAGCTGATCTCAACGAGTGGGCTCCGAAACTATTGGCAAAGCTGAAAACCGTTCCCCTGGTCCTTGATGCGAACAGCGACCAACAAGTACACGGTCTCGAATCTCGTTTAGTTATCGACCGCAGTACTGCCTCCCGGCTCGGCGTGAACCCGCAGGCCATCGATACCACGCTATACAGCGCCTTCGGACAGCGTCAGGTATCCACCATGTACACGGGCATTAATCAGTATCACGTCATTCTTGAAGTTCTGCCCGAATTTCAGGAGAACCCGACATCGCTCAACACGATCTATGTACGTGCCGGAAATGGTTCTCCGATCCCGATCTCGACGTTCACCCATTTGCGAACAGCGCTCTCGTCCCTCACCGTGAACCATCAAGGCCAGTTCCCGTCTATCACGCTTTCCTTCGCGCTTGCTCCCGGAGTCGCGTTGAGTCAGGCAGTCAAAGCTGTCGCGCAAGCTGAGGAAGAAATCGGCGTGCCGGCCAATGTTCGCGGGGCTTTCGCCGGAACCGCGCAAGTGTTTCAGTCGTCGCTTAAATCCGAGCCACTGCTGATACTCGCCGCTCTGATCGCTGTCTACATCGTCCTCGGAATGCTTTACGAAAGCTACATACACCCGATCACCATCTTGTCCACGCTACCCTCGGCCGGCGTCGGCGCCCTTCTTGCGTTGCTGATCTGCGGAACGGACCTCACCGTCATCGCCTTGATTGGCATTATCCTGCTCATCGGAATCGTCAAGAAAAACGCCATCATGATGATCGATTTCGCTCTCGAAGTACAGCGCAAGGACAACATCTCTCCCAAGAATGCGATCTATCAAGCCTGTCTGCTTCGCTTCCGTCCCATCATGATGACAACTTTGGCTGCGCTGCTCGGCGGTCTGCCGCTCGCGCTTGGATCAGGCACAGGATCCGAATTACGCCGCCCCCTCGGCATCACTATCGTCGGCGGACTCATGCTGAGCCAGCTCCTGACGCTCTTCACTACGCCGGTGGTTTATCTGTATCTCGACAGACTGCAATCGTTCTTCGGAACCAAGCGTCAGAAGCGCCCGCGCCTGCAAGCGATCATGACCGATACCCCGGCCTATCCGCATCCCATCGCGGCCACGCGCGCTCGTATTTAAGCAGCCTGCAATCTTCCGTCGCGCATCGACACCGTGCGATCGGCAAAAACAGCCGCCTCCGGATTATGCGTGATCATCAGGATCGTCTGCCCCATCGTTCTGTTCAAGTTGCGGAGCATCTCCAAAACAATTTCGGAGTTTTCCGTGTCCAGATTTCCCGTCGGCTCGTCCGCAAGTAGAATCGCTGGCGAATTTACGAGCGCACGCGCAATTGCGACTCGCTGCTGCTCCCCGCCGGAAAGCGCGCGCGGCCGGTGATCGAGCCGGTTCGCGATCCCGAGCTGCTGGAGAATGTCATCGAAGTTCGGGGGCCGTTTGCCGTCCTTCGCAAGAGCCTGCGCAATCGCAATGTTGTCTGCGGCCGTAATCGTCGGCAGCAGATTGTATTTCTGAAACACGAATCCGATCTTCTTTTGCCGGAGCTCTGTCCGGTCGCCGTCGCTCATCGCAAGCAGATCGAGGCCGTCGATGCGAACCTCACCCGATGTTGCCGGAGCCAGTCCGCCTAAAATGTGAAATAGCGTCGATTTGCCCGATCCTGAAGGTCCCATAACGGCTAGAAACTCTCCGCGCGCGACGTCCAGGTCGATGCTGCGCAGCGCGTGCACCGGGACATCGCCAGTGCGGTAAACCTTCTTCAACTGCCGCACTTGGATGATGCTACTCATACGCAAGTGCCTCGATCGCATCTTGCTTGGAGGCCTTTAAACCTGGATAGATTGCACCCAGCAGAGCGCCGCCAGCAGCAATCGCCGCCGCATAGCCCCACCAATCTGGAGCATTCACAACCTGCAGGGAAGACGGCATCCAGTTGCCAATCAGCGCCTTCGCCACAAAAGCAAAGAGAATGCCGATGATCCACCCGATGACAGCCAGCACTAACGCTTCCCGCACCAGCAGATCGACAATGGTCCCGGGCTTCGCCCCCAGTGCCTTCAAGATTCCGATCTCGCGCGTGCGCTCGACAACAGCGGTATACATCGAGAGAAAAACGACAAGAAATCCTACGATCACTGACAACACCGTGATTACGCCGATAAAGGCCCTGAGTTGTGGAATGTTGCTGATACTGAACTGCGAGACAAACTCCTGCAGCGAGATGGCGCGCAAATTCCCCGCCAGCAGCTTATTCAAAGCATGAACCTCTTCGTCCGTACGCGCCGAGTCGTCGAGCTTCACCAGGATCTGCGAAACTTTCGGCGGATCCGCGTTGGCCGTGAGCTGTTGCAGCGTCTTGAGCGGCGCGATCAGTCTGCCCAGAACGCCGCCCTCCATGATGCCGCTCACATTCCATTGATGATTGAGAAGTTTGATCGCTTGACCCGCTTGCAGCTTGTTCTGGCGCGCGTAATATTGATCGATCAAAATGTCGTCCGGTCTTTGCGGCAAATTGCCGCTCAAAAGATGCAAGCCGCCGCTCATGCGCTCGAGCTGCTGCACGTCAACCCCCTGGATTGACGTAATCAGCTCGACATTGGCTGACAGCACGCCTAACGCTTGCGTCACATGCGGCTGACGCGCCACCAAGGGAGCGAAGCTCTCTAAGATCTGTCCTGTTCCGAACGACACGGTTGCGCCGCTGGTATCCGGCTTGAGATAAATATCTGCTCCCGTTCCCTTCTGCCGGGTCGCCGACTCCTGCAGCATGCCTTTACTTAGCCCAATCAACGTGAGGATCGACATTACCTGTACGCCAATCACCAGCGCCGAAAGAAGCGTCCGCACCCAACGATGGCGCAGATTCTCCAAGACGAGTTTGTTAATCATCCAAACTCCTTATTGTGACCTGTGGCACTCGCTAAGGCTGCTTCGCGAGAAAGTCTCTGACAACGAGTTCTACCGGCTGGTGATCGCGCTCTACCCGCGTATTTAAATCGCGCATCGTTTCGTCGCTGATTCGATTTGACAGCAAGGTCAAAGCTTCATTGATTCCCGGATGCTTCGTCAATAACTCCTGCCGCACGATAAAACATGCATTGTAAGAAGGAAAGGCATGCCGGTCGTCAGCGAGGGAAGCGAGCCGCCCGTCGCTCAATTGCGCGTCGGTCGAATTTCCCGCCGCCAGATCTACGCGTCCCTGCTCAAGCGCTCGATACAGCAGTCCCAAATCCATGCTCTTCGGCGTACCTTCCCAGCGAAGCGAATACTTGTCGTTCAAGCTCTGGAATCCATCCGGGCGCGTAAGAAACTCATATCCGATTCCCAATCTCCAGGAGCGGCCGTGCGCCGCACTTAGCGTCGCTGAAGATAAGCGGCGTGCATCCTCCTTGCGCGTCACCATCGCGAACGTGTCGTTAAATCCCAACGGCGGCAGCCACACCAGCCCATACCGCTTGAAGTAAGCGTCTTTCACAGCGGCGTAAGCGCTCGCCGGATCGGCGGCGGCGGGCTGCTTCAGAATCACGCTTGCGGCCGTGCCTGTGTATTCCGGATAAAGATCGATCTCGCCGCGCACGATCGCCTCGTGCGTCAGCAGCGTGCCACCCAAATCCAACTTGCGCCGTACCGCAACGTGCAGTTTGCGCTCGATCTGTTGCGCCGCGATCTCACCCAATATGAATTGCTCGGTGAAGTTCTTCGACGCAACTACCACCGTGTCGCGCCTTCCGCACGCGCTTTCCGCAAGCAGAAGGCAGCAAACTACAAACCAGCGCAGCCTCATACGCGGCTGATCCGTCGCTCGATCGCTGACATCCCCCCATCCGCCAGCAACGCAAGCGCTGCCGCCGGAACAGCGCCCGCCAGAATCTCGACCGTATTGACAGAAGCCACGCCGCGGAAGATCAGCTCGCCAAGACCTCCGCCGCCGATCACCGCCGCAATCACCGCCGTCCCGATGTTCGTCACCAGCGCGATGCGTATTCCAGCCAGGATCGTCGGCGCGGCCAGCGGCAGTTCCACCATGGTCAGCAATTGCCGGTCGGTCATTCCCATCGCCACTGCCGCTTCGCGCACCGGACGCTCTACGCTATTGATGCCCACGATCGTGTTCCGCAGTATCGGCAGGATCGAATAGAGCACCAGACAAAAGATCGCCGTGTGGCGTCCGATCCCCCCGATCAGTGGAACCGGCAGGAGGAAGCCAAACAACGCCAGGCTCGGAATCGTCTGCAAAACGCTGGCGATCGTCACGGAAACCTGCCGCAGCGCCGGACGCCGCGTTCCGACGATCCCCAGACCAACGCCGATCACGATCGCCAGAGCACACGATACCGAAACCAAAACAATGTGATCGAGCGTCAGCTCGGCAACATCCGGCAACAGCGTCTTTAGAACGAGTCCCACTAAACTTCCAATCAGTCCTCGCGGGGCGCTTCGGGAGGCCGTGCTTCAGTCTTCTGAATCTTTTGATCGGTCTGCACCGAGAACAGGTGGCATTTGTCGAGTTCTTCGCTGAAGCGGAAGCGTGCATGGACGAACAACGCGGCGCGCGCATCTCCGCTGCCATCCACCTTTTCAGTAATCCACACGCCGTCAGGCTGCCGTTGCTGTTTCAAGTGCAACCAGAAGCCTTTATGCAGATTCGCCAGCATCCCGCCTCCGATCTTCACGTCCCGCGTCGTTTCCATGCGCATCTCGAGAGGCGTTGCGGTCTCCTCATCCAATTTGATGTATCCCACCAACGCCTGCGCAAACCGCTCTTCCAGCTTCTTGGGACGAAACTGCGGATCACCAGAAAGTTTATATTCGAGCGTGCTGCGCCCGTTCACCAAAGTCCGGCGGCCATCGGTAAGTTTCAAAGCACGCAAAAAAATGTCCGCTTGTTTTTCGTTCCGGGTTTGTTGCTTCTCGACCTCGCGCGGATCGCTGTACTTCTTAACTTCCTTGTCGACCTTCTGCTGTTCGCGCTTCGCTTCCGAAACGTTGAGAGCGACGCCATTGCGCTCGAGAATGTGCTCTATTGCGACGCCATTCACATAAAACTGTTCCTTCACAGAGGACTCGTGCTTCTTCACTGAGCCATCGTCGCGCAGCTCGTCGCTGCCGTCATGAACCAAACAGGAGTAATTCTCCAAAGCCTTTTCAGAACGCTTCATCGCTGCGAGCATGCGCGACTTGATTTGCGCATTGTCCGGAACCGCGCCATCATGTCCAGAAACGCAACTCACGACAGACATTACGAGCGTCACAACGATTCCACTCATTCTTAGAGGTGCTTGACTCTGTCGTGCCGCGGACACTCGTGTCTGCCGTGCCGAGACTCTTCTCGGCACTTGCCCCTTCCACCCGAGTACGCTCAGGACTCGCACGGCAGCATTGCGCCAGCTACTCATTTCGGCGCAAACTCCGCGGGCAGCGTCTCTTTAAACAGATTCGCTAAAGGCGAAGAACACGTCCAAAACTCCGCCGGCGAGACCAACGCCTCCACCACGCCTTCGCTCAAAATCGCAATCTTCGTTCCCAAATTCAAAGCCTCTAGCAGATCATGCGTCACAAAGACAGCGGCAACGTTGTACTGCTTCTGCAGCTTCTTGAACTGCTCCTGCATATCGTGCCGAGTGACCGGGTCCAGCGCCCCGAACGGCTCGTCAAATAACAGAATCTTGGGTTCGCCCGCGAATGCCCGTGCGACACCGACTCGCTGCCGTTGTCCTCCCGATAATTGATGAGGCATTCTCTCGAAATAATCCTCAGGCGGCAGGCTCACCTGTGCGAGCATTTCCCGGCTCCGGCTCCGTTGCCGCTCCTCACTCCAGCCAAGCAGTTTCGGCACCAATGCCACATTGCGGCCCACGGTCCAGTGGGGCATCAGCCCGAAATCCTGAATCACATAGCCGATCTTCCGGCGCAACTGAATGGGATCTGTCCCCGAAATATTTTGCCCCTCGATCGTAATCGTTCCGGCAGTCGGATCTAGAATGCGATTGATTAAGCGCAGCGCCGTTGTTTTGCCCGATCCGCTACGGCCTAGTAAAACCAGCACTTCTCCCCGATTTAAGTCGAAATTCAGATCATTTAGGATTTTTCTCCCCGCAATCTCATACCTGACATTCCGAAAAGAAAGATATGGCAGACCCGTTCCTTCCACCTCAAGTATTATGCTCATGGGATAATAGGGTGTCTAACGAATCTTCCTGGCTGCCTTTCGTGCTACCCCGTCGTTGTCCGCCCTGGCGAAGCTTAGGATCTTAAAACTCCCACACTACCCCTCGGTTTATACAACGTAGACTTCTCGATGCCGTTTCAAATTCATCCCTTGAAAGAGTTCCTGGTCCGCCCGGCCCTTCCCCTTGCCATTGGGCGATTGACTGAGCTTGCCTACAATCTGGTCTGGAGCTGGGATCACAACGTCCGGGCGCTGTTTCGCCGCTTGGACCCTGTTCTCTGGAAAGAGAGTAATCACAATCCGATTCGGCTACTTGGAAGCATTCCCCAGGAAAAGTTAGACCGAGCGGCGGCCGACCCGAGATTCCTGCTGAATTATCGCCGCGCTTGCGAGCGTCACGACAGCTATCTCCAGTCGAGTGCCCCTACACCGTCTACTCCGCAGATCGCCTACTTCTCCATGGAATACGGCTTGCTCGATTGCATGCAGATCTACTCGGGCGGTCTAGGACTTCTCTCCGGCGATCACATGAAAGCTGCGAGCGATGGCGATTTCGCCTTGAGCGGAGTCGGCCTGCTGTATCAGCGTGGTTATTTCCAGCAGCACCTGAATCCCGACGGATGGCAGCAGGAGCGCACACCCGTTAACGATTTCTTCACTCTGCCGGTTCGCCCGTGCACCGACGAAAGCGATAACGAGGTTGTAGTCAGCGTCGACCTGCCTACGGGTCAACTGTTTCTGAAGGTTTGGCACATCGATGTCGGTCGAGTGAAACTGTATCTCCTCGACAGCAACATTCCCCAAAATAAGTCCGTCGAACATCGCGAGATCACCGACCAGCTTTACGGCGGTGACATCCATAAGCGCATTCGTCAGGAGATTGTACTGGGTATCGGCGGTTTACGCGCGCTCAAAGCGCTGGACATCAAGCCCACCGTTCATCACATGAACGAAGGCCACTCTGCCTTCCTGGCCATTGAGCGCGTGCGCGTTCTGATGGCCGAACAAGGGCTGAGTTTCGAACAAGCCCTGGAAGCGACCAGAATCAGCAACGTCTTCACTACCCACACATCGGTGCCGGCCGGAATCGATTTGTTCGATTCCGCTTTGGTCTACGAATACTTCGGGAATTACTGCCGCGAGGCTGGCTTTCCCTTTGACAAATTCCTCTCGCTTGGCCGTACCGACCTCCAGAACCACTCCGAGCGTTTTTCCATGGCGGTGCTAGCGCTCAAAACGTCAGCGTTCCGTAACGCGGTTAGCGTGCTGCACCGCTTTGTCTCGCAGGAAATGTTTGGCGATCTCTGGCCGCGCTTGCCGGTGGAAGAAGTGCCGATCACATCCGTGACCAACGGCGTCCATTCGCCCACTTGGATCAACGGCGATTTGGCTGCTCTCTACGATCAATATCTGCAGCCAGACTGGCGCGAGCGGCTCGAAGATCCGAAAATGTGGGAACTCGTGAAAGAGATTCCCTCCCAAGAACTTTGGGAAATGCATCGCAAACGTAAACGCCGCATGGTGTCGTTCGTGCGCGAGCGCGCCGTCAGTTCAGCTCTCCAGCGCAAAGCCTCGTCTGGAGAAGTCAGGCGTCTGCAAGACGTTCTCGATCCCGATGTTTTCACCATCGGTTTCGCCCGCCGCTTTGCCACTTACAAGCGCGCGACCCTGCTGTTCCGCGATATCGCCCGCCTCAAGAAGATCCTCAACAATCCGGCTATGCCGGTGCAAATCGTCATTGCCGGCAAAGCGCACCCCAAAGATCAGCCCGGCAAAACGCTGATCCGCGATATTTACAATTTGTCTCGCGATCCGGAAATCTCAAAGCGCCTCATCTTCGTCGAAGATTACGGGATTCAAGTAGCGCGCGAGATGGTTCAGGGAGTCGACCTCTGGCTGAACAATCCGCGCCGCGGCGAAGAAGCCTGTGGCACCAGCGGAATGAAAGCCTCCATGAACGGAGTGCTAAACCTCAGCGTTCTCGACGGTTGGTTTGACGAAGCGATTGAGCAATCAGGCGGATGGGCTATCGGCGATCGCTCCGCTTACTCCGAAGATCAGGACGACATCCACGCGAGCGCTATCTATTCGACTCTCGAAAACGATATCGTTCCCATCTATTATGAGAGCCGCGGGGCGGTGGGTGAAGTTCCAGAAGAGTGGGTCGGACGCATGAAGACCTGCATCGCGAACATCACGCCTTGGTTCAGTTGCGGACGCATGGTGACGGAATACATGTCGCAGCTCTACCTTCCCGCTCATCAGCATTGGAGCGAGATCTCGAAAGATGGTTTTCGCGCGGCGCGTGAACGCTCGAACTGGGAGTCCCGGGTGAGCGATAACTGGGGAGGCGTTCACTTCATCGACATAAGCGAAGGTCCCGAAGAGCGCGTCGTCAGCGGCGCCGCCATTCCGCTGCGCGCCACCTTAAATCTCGCTAATCTCGAACCGGCCGACGTTCGTGTCGAGGCAGTAATCGGCCGCATTGGCATCAACGGAGATTTGCAAGGCACCCAGACTCTGCTCTTGAATCCGGTCGAAGAAAAGGCCGGCTCTGTCGTCTTTGCCGGTGAGTTCACGACTCAGGAAACAGGCCGGGTCGGTTATTCTGTCCGGGTCGGTCCGAATCACTTCGACAATCCGCTAACACGCCCGTGTAATTCCCGCTTAAAGTGGGTGTCAGATTAAAAACAGTACTGTTGTGAGATCTTGCATCGCTAAATAACTGGATTTTCAGATAAAACCGTGGTACATACAGATCAGGTGAGCCGGGATGGCTGCTATATTCCCTTCTGATGTTTCTCTCACCCTAACAAGCGGTTCAGTACGCAGCTAATTTCTTCCGCCCGGATCTCATTTGATAGATGTAACCCTGCCTTGCGCATTGCCGCACCCTTGCGGTACTGCGTCTACGCCGGGCCTCAAGGAGCCGATCCAAAAATATGGACGGAGATCGCAAGTATCGCCAGCACGGTTATCGAGACTCGGACCGGGGGCCGTCGCACCCCGCTGGTGACAGATCTAGAATTCCGGGACCCAAAGTCCCTCTCGATGTAAGTGGTCCTAAGCTCCCCCGCTTAGTACAGAATCTCGTCGCTTCACGCTGCTTCAGTTGCGCCACCGCTTTGCCGGCTGGACTTGACTTTAAGGGTAAGTGCCCGAAGTGCTCATCGGAATTACACTGCTGTAAGCAATGTGTTCATTTCGATTCGTCTACTCGCTTCCAGTGTCTGAAACCCATACCCTTGCGCATTGCGCTAAAAGATAAGGCGAACGACTGTAGCCTGTTTTCGCCGCGCGTCACAGTCGCACGTGACGCTCTGCCCTCCGGTCCGGTCGCCAGAATATCGCAGCCCGGAGTCATGCCCGCCCCGCGAAACGTGAATGACGCCCGCACCGCCTTCGATAATCTCTTCAAGAAGTAGTCTGCGGCCAAATCGATCTCGGTGTTCATGGCACTTCTGGATGCACCTGCTGCCCGCGGCAAAACCATGAAAACTGACTTCGAGACAATTTCGAAACCGAGCCGGAAGCGTAAGCGACCTAGATCGGCACTTAACAGCTCTCACACGCCGCTAGTCGATTAGAATGGCTTCGACAAAAATCAAAAAGAAAGCTTCCTCAAACGCAAAGCCTTCTGTCATGCCTCGGCAAGGCGCGATTCCCTGCCTCATTATCGTTGTTCTCGCGCTCATTCTAGCGGGCGCCGTTCTCTTTCTTTCCTTGCGCAATGCGTCATAATTACGGTCGAACATGAGGCATGACGGCAGAGCTGCCGATGAACTCCGGCCGGTAAAAATCATTCCCGATTATCTGGTCACGGCCGAAGGCTCGGTTCTCATCGATGCCGGGAATACCAGAGTTCTGTGCACGGCATCAATCGAAGATACGGTTCCGTCATTTCTGCGCGGTACCGGCAAGGGCTGGGTGACTGCCGAATACTCCATGCTGCCGCGCGCCACGGCCACGCGTACCCAGCGCGAGGTCAGCAAGGGAAAACCTTCCGGACGTACCCATGAAATTCAACGCCTCATCGGAAGATCTTTGCGCGCCGTTGTCGACCTCGCGGCGTTAGGCGAGCGCAGCATCATCGTCGATTGCGATGTTCTGCAGGCAGACGGCGGCACCCGCACGGCGTCGGTCACCGGAGCATACGTCGCTCTCGCGATCGCGATCAATACCCTGCTCAAATTCAAAGTTCTCGCGAAGACTCCTCTGCTCGACTCGGTAGCCGCCACCAGCATCGGCATTGTGGAGGGCGTTCCCATGCTCGATCTGGCCTACTCCGAAGATTCCCGGGCAGAGGTCGATATGAATGTCGTCATGACTGGTTCCGGCAAGTTCATCGAGGTGCAGGCCACGGCGGAACATCAGCCGTTTTCCGATGAGCAGATGGCCGAGCTGGTTCGTCTGGCGCGCGCCGGCATCTCTCAATTGCAGTCGATCCAAAAACAAGTGCTTGCCGGCCGTTCGTGAGCCTGCTTTTATACGCCTGCTCGAGCAACGCGGGAAAAATCAAAGAGTTCGTCCTCGCCGCACAAGAGGTCGCACGAGACACGCTCGTCATTCAACCGCTTCCCACGCTGTCCTCCATTCAACCTCCTGAGGAGACAGGCAACACCTACGAAGCGAATGCCGCTCTAAAGGCCCTTCACTATTCGGCGTTCACCGGCGAATTTGTTTTTGCCGATGATAGCGGTCTTGAAGTGGAACAGCTCGGCGGGGCTCCAGGGGTGTTTTCCGCTCGCTTCGCGGGCGAAGGCGCCAGCGATGCCGCAAACAATGAACTTCTTCTCTCGAAACTTGGTGCCATCAACGCTCGTGAGGCGCGCTTTGTCTGCGTCATCGCGCTCGCGCGCCAGGGGAAGCTCGTCGAAACGTTTCGAGGCGAAGTCAAAGGTCAAATCTTGCGTGCTGCCCTGGGATCTGCGGGCTTCGGTTATGATCCACTCTTCTTTTATCAGCCGGCGCAGCGCTCCTTCGCGCAAATGGATGCGCGCGAAAAGCTGGCCGTGAGTCATCGCGGAAGGGCCGCGCGTGCCCTATTCTCCTGTTTCTCCTGAGATTCGACCCCAACCTTGAAGTACTGCTTTCTCAGATAAACTATGGGTGTGCACCGCTATGTTCTGCACAACGACCGCATCTGTGAAGCCTGCGAGCAAGTCATTAGCGCCGGACAAGTCGGCTTTCTGAACGGTTGGGGCGTATTCAGTACTCTGCGTGTCTCGGAGGGTGTTCTGTTTGCCTTTGAGCGCCATTTTCGCCGGATGGAGAAAGACGCCCTCCGCCTGCATGTTCCTTTCCCTCATTCCCCTGACGATCTGCGCAACAAACTGCACCGGTTGATGGAAGCGAACAACGCCCGCGATGCGACGCTACGCGTGGCCGTTGTCCGCAACAAAGGCGGCATCTTCGAGGGGCCGGACATTAAGCGCGATGGCGATCTGGTCGCTTTCACCGCCGATCTCAGTAACTGGGGAAGCGGAGTCAATCTCATGTACGTCGCGAATGCACGCTTCGGTGCTTCGCCGTTCGCCGGCACAAAATATACCTCCTGGTCCGAAAACCTCACCTGGTACGAACACGCGCATCAGCTCGGATTTGACGAAGCTCTTCTGCTGAACGAACGCGGTTCTGTTAGTGAATGCACTTCGGCCAATATCTTTATCGCCTCTGCAGATGAGCTCTTGACGCCGCCGCTCGACAGCTCGGGATGTCTGCCCGGAGTGACCCGTGCAATTCTTCTAGAGGAGGTGCGCGTACCCGGCCTCGTCATGCGCGAGAAGGAGATCTTCCCGCCTGATGTCGAGAACGCCCGCGCCGTTTTCATCACCTCCACAACTCGCGATCTTCTGCCCGTATGGTCCGTCGATGGATTGCGGCTTCGGCAAGATACACGACTATTGAGCCGGCTCAGCAGGGAGTTTACTTCGATACGGCAACGCTACGTGCAAGCTTTCCGCCAGGAAGCCGTCAGACCCTCATGAGACACCCGCAGCTCTTGTGCCCTTTCTGCGGGGGAGCGAATCTGCGAAAGTCGCGGCGAATATCACTGCTGGATTTCCCCAGGGCATTACTCGGCACTTACACCTTTCGTTGTCTCGATTGCGGCGGGCAGCCCCGCGTCAATGGTTGGCTCCGCGCTAAAAGAAAATTCGCGCGCTGTCCGCGTTGCTTCTATCTCGGCGTCGCGCGTGACGATCGTCCGTTCATCGCTGTAGGGCTTCGCAACAAGCTACTCTCGTTATTCGGCGCAAGCAGATTTCGCTGCAGAGCTTGTAACTTCCACTTCTTGAGCTTTAAAAATGCAGAGAGCGCATCGAAAACGAAACCGGCTGCAGCGAGGGACGCCGAGATGCCGAACCCGGTGCTTAAACCGTAACTTCGTGGTTCACAGCGCGCTTCTGCTTCGACAGCACGAGCAAACAACCCACCTGTTCGCCAATCGTGCTGAGCATCTCCATGTCCCCGCCCGAATGCACTCGTGGCTCGCGATTTTGCACATTGATCACGCCCACCACGCCGCCTAGCGAAATGATCGGCACCGAGAGAAACGCCTCGAATGTGTCCTGCGGGAGATCTTTGAAAAACTTGAATCGCGGATCCGCGTAAGCCTCTCGCGATATCGCGAGCAGACGCCGCTCACGCGCCACCCAACCTGTTAAGCCCTCACTCAGCCGCAAACGAACCTTTCCGATTCCCTGTCCGGCTTGTTCGCTCGACGACGACAGAACGAGCTCTTTATCTTCCACCAAATAGATCAAACATGAATCACAACTGAGGAAGTCGCGGACCAAAGTGACGATCTCTCCGAGAACGCCGTCCAGCTCACTGTCCCGCGTCATGAGCCGGCTGACTCGCTGAAACAGCCGCAACTGCTGCTCGGCTCGTTCGAGCCTTGCTTCTAAATCCCGTGTCTTAGACACCGTCCTATTATTCCAAAACTTTGACGCGCGCTGACGGTACTTCGACACGTGGAATGACGCATGAGGCAGTAGTACCATGTAGGCAGCTAATTCGAGGAGATAACCTTTTTTGCATGTGGAGTAAACGTAGAGAAGATGAGCTGCCGCAGAGGCCGGAAACACGGCCAACCGGCGCACCGGTGCAATCAACCCCCTCGGCGGAGCCACCCAGAAGAGAGATCAATACTATGTCATCGCCAACCAGACCTTTTGAATCCGAACCCAATGTACGGACAGGCGCCTCCGCCGCTCTTGGCAAGAACGTGACGGTAAAAGGCCAGATTTTTGCCCGCGAAGATCTGACGATCGATGGCGAAGTTGAAGGCAGCGTCGAGTGCCACGAGCATCGCCTCACCATCGGACCGAACGCCCGCGTTCAGGCCGGCTTGAAAGCTCGCGAGATTGTGATTCAAGGATCGATTCACGGCAATGTCGATGCCACGGATAAGATCGACATCAAGAAAGAAGCGAAGCTCGTTGGCGATATCAAGACGAGTCGCATCGTCATCGAGGACGGAGCTTACTTCAAAGGGAGCATCGATATTTCTTAGCCGAACGTTGCTGCTAAGCCCGCTCCGGCAGCAGCCCCTCCGGCAAATCCTCCCGCAGCTCCGGCCGCAAACGTACAACAGCCGCAAGCGGCTCAGACGGGACAAACGGTAACCACAAGCGCCGGGAGCACCAGCCGTTAACTCCGATCGGCGCTGAGTATCGAGGAAGACCTTGCCACATGCAAGGTCTCTGGAGTTGGACATTTCAGGAGAATCTTCATCTACCGGAGCACTGGTTTTGGAGTATCACACTCCTTTCAATTCTTCTAAGGGCAACGCGGGTAGCAAGACCCGCCTCTTCGGTTGCGGCTCTGCTGCTCGGTGGGGCAGACGTTCTCTGCCGTCTGACTTCGTAGCATGTTAGATTTGTGCAGACTCGTACCGCATTTGGCACCGGATGATCGTGCCGGTTCCTGTCCATAT
>JAVHMZ010449596.1:0-40008 GCA_034782995.1 Amazona versicolor
TTCGTGGAAACGTAATCGACCAAGCGCTCCGCTTCCGGACCGCGAATATCGATCTCGCCCATATGGCTGACGTCGAACAAACCGGCGGCGCGCCGTTCGGTATTGTGTTCGTCGACCAGCCCGGAATATTGAACCGGCATCTCCCAGCCGCCAAAATCGACCATGCGGGCCTTGAGTGCCCGATGGACAGCGTTCAGCGGAGTCTTGCGCAACATGGGGCAATCTCATTGTAAAGGACGGATCGAAATTCCCCCGAAGCAAAGTGACAGCTTCTGCGTCCAAGTAATTTATGGGTCATTCGGCCGCCGCCGAGCCGTCTCTCGATCGCGTGCTCGAAGGCTGCCGCGAGGGCGACCGCGACGCCTTTCGCGCGCTTTATGATCTTTACGGCGATCGCGTTTACTCGTTCGCCCTCCACTTCTTAGGCGATGCGGCGCACGCAGCAGATCTGACCCAGGACATCTTTGTCAAACTTTTCGCGCAGATCAAAAACTTTCGTGGCGATTCGAAGTTTGAAACCTGGCTTTACCGCGTGGTGGCGAATGCCGCCGTTGATCGGGCTCGCCGTCAGCGGCGATACCTTCCATTTCTGAGCGAAGGGCATCCCGCGATAGTTAGCGGCCGCGCGATACCCGAGGAAGGTGCCGCCCGCAACCAAGCCGCGTCGGCGGTTCGCAGTGCCGTCGCTAAGCTAAGCTCCGCCCTTCGCGCGCCCGTGGTGCTGCGCTATGTCGAAGGGCTTTCTTATGAAGAGATCGCCGAAGCGCTCCAGCTCTCGCCGGGGACCGTGGCGTCGCGGCTGAACCGGGCGCATAAAACCTTGGCGCGGAAGTTGGAACGCTTTGGGAACAATCAATGAGGCGCGAATGGTAAACGAAGGGAAGATCGTCCGCGAGTTAGGGCGCGAGTTGTGTGTGGAGGCGGCGCCTCCAGGTGTGTGGCTCGGGATCGAGCGTCGTTTAGCCGAAGGAAGCCAAGGCCGTCGCCAAGCGACGCATCCCGCGCAATTGGGGTGGCGCTGGGCTTTTGCTTCCGCTGTGGGGGCGTGCGTTCTGTTCCTGCTTTTCCAGCGCAAGCCTGAGGTCGACCTCGCTTCGTATCTCCAACCGGTCGAATCCGCCTCGGCCGCCTCCGGCACCTCCGCTGTTGCGCAAGCCCCGCCGCATTTCGAGGCAACCCGGTCCACATCCCCTGCCATCCCAGGATTCGAAGTGACAGCGCAGCGCGAAGCTCATGTGGGCGGCGCGACAGTTCGTCAAGTCGTCTTCAGCGCTGCGGATACAGCTTTCGCCTTATTTATCGGGCCGCCCAAAGTTCGCTTTGGAACGGGCGCCACTCGCTGGACCGACGGCGAAGTCGCGGGAGTCTCGTGCAAGCGTCTGGACACGCACGCGGTGCGCGCCGCCAAGTTTTCCTGCTTGGAACAAACCTGCTTGCTGATCTGCAAAACCTGCAGCGATCGCGCTCTAGGCGCTCTGATGGACGGCGCGCGCCAGTTGCACTAAACGCGAATTGGAAGCGCGCCGCAACGCTTTCACTATCGCTTCCCCGCCTCGATAAAGCTCAGCAAATCCGCCTCGTTCACTTCAGGCTCGCCCGGCGCGACGTTGTTTAGCTTTCCCGCGCGCATCCATTTTTCCAGCGTGTCCACCAGGCTGAACAGATGATCGAAGCCTTCCACGACGAATAGCAGCGGCTGGTAGTGATCGATTTCAAAACCCTGATTCACCGCCCATTCGAGCTGAATCGGATACCGTTGCACGTCCGGCGAATGCAGGCAATGCTCGATCTCGCCAAAGGAACTGAGAAGGCCGCTCCCGTACACCTTCAGGCCGCCCGCGCCCCGCATCAGGCCGAACTCGACCGTAAACCAAAAGAAGCGCGCCATCGCTTTGATGATGCTGGTGAGGCGCTGCGCGCGCAGATGCACGTCAGCAATGCCGGACGTCAGTTCCACAGCGGTGTGAGCGCATTCCCCAAAGCGAACCAGAGCCTCGGCGAACGCGCCATCGGTATGCATGGGAACGTGTCCGGCTACGTCATGGAAAATGTCCGGTTCCGGAAGGTAGTCGAGCGTCCGGGAATCGCGAATCGTGATCGTCGTGGGAAACGTGCGCTCGCGCAAGCAATCAAAAAACAAAAACGCCGGGATGTAGCCGCTGACGGCGCGGGCCTGAAACCCCGTAAGTGGCCGCAAGAAACGGTTCACTTCGTCCAAACTTGGAACGCGATCCGCGGGTAAGGCAAGATTATCGATCCCTTGCAGAAAGTACGGATTGGCGTAATCCCGCCAACGCGGCAGCATCCGCTGATAAAGCCGCGCCCAAGTGCGGTGATTCGCCTCGGAATATAGCTCGTAAGGCTGGTGAATGAAAAGGTTGCCGCTCTCGCGCGCATCTTCGATAAACGGGGCCCTCGTGGTAGTCAGGCCTTCCGGGATAAGTAACTCGGGCAAGGGTTATGCCTCCGCCTTTATGTTATCGAAAAGGTGAACTCTTCATCGATCATTTGCAAAGGCAAATCAGGGCTTCAACGCCAGACGCGCGTCGATCTCTCTCACCTCTTTGCCGTCTGCCGCTTCTTCCGCGGCGGATCGGTGTCGCTCAAGTACTCCTTTCAGCGCGTCATGATAACGCGTTTTCAGGATGGCGTTGTCGGCATGCTCCTCGGCCGACTCAAACGCCGCTTCCGCCTTCCGGTACATTTCTCGCGCCGCGTCGAGATTACGTAGTCTCGCATCGGCGAATCCAAGCTCGCGGTAGAGATAACCCATTTCAGGATCGGTCTCTTTCAGAGTTGACTTCGCCATCTCGAGCGCTCGTCCGTATTGTTCGGAGGCTTCCTTGTACTTTTGTTGACCCATCAGAGCGTCGCCCCAAAGGGCAAGGGCGTTCCGTTCGAAGAAACTATGGTTAGCCGGTAATTGCTGCGCCAGCATCACTCCGGCTTCGCAGGCGCGCTCGGCGTCAACCCACTGCTTCGCGCTGAGTGAAACTCGGCATTCGTCTTCTTTGTCAAAGTAATTACGCCTCGCGGCTCGACTCTTCTCGAACTCCTCGTCGTGAGCACCGCTCGTAAACGGAACCACGACCGTCGCCAGAAATGCAATCGCTTTCCCATCGACGGTGTAGGGAGAGTACCTGTACTGCGTGACCGCGTCCTTAGCGGACTGCACGAGCAACGGATGTCCATGCAAGAGTCTGGTCGCGGTGACCGCGCCCACATCGGACACTGTGACTTCTATCCGGACCTCACCTTGAACGTTCGCGGCTTTCGCCAAAGGCGGATACACCGGATCTGGTTTAGAGATGAGCAACTTCGCAGCGTCCTCGATTCCGATTCGAACCTGCGCCGGCAAATTCACCGTTGCGGAAAAGGCGGCAAGAAATACGGACATTGTCAAGCGGTTCATTCAATTCCTAAACGGCGTTCACATTGGACATTGCGTCCAGCGGCGAAGCTGCCGCCGAAAAACTCTGCGGAAGATTCTCCCGGGCAATTGGGAGAATAGCAGAAGGCGGCTATCCCGATGACGGTAAAACTGGAACTGACATCCGACGTGCAAGCGGGCTTGTTGATGCAAGCTGAGCAAAAGGGACTCTCACTCGAAGCCTATGCGGAAACAGTGCTGCGAGAGCGCGTCTCTGAAAATCCTGGCCCCGCTTTGACGCGCTCGCAAGCGGCTGGTCAGCGGATTCGAGAATTGCGCAAGGGCGTCACGCTGGGCGGGCTATCCATTCGGGACATGATTGAAGACGGCCGCGAGTGAAGGAATTTGCCCTGGACGTTATATGAAGCTATTCAAGGTGGTTCGCCCTCCGTCGTTACCCAATCCGAACATATCTTTCGATAAGCTTCCTACCCCACCTCAACCCCTCGAACAGCTAAATCTCCCCGCAGCTTCTCAAAACTTTCAAACAACTCCGCGTCGATTCCAAACTCCCTGGCGGCCACTACATACTCCGGAATATCGTCCGTAAAAAAGCACTCTCCAGGCGAACATTGCGCGGCTTCCACCGCCGCCTCCCAGATTGCCGCTGCGGGCTTCATTGCACCAATCTTGTAAGACAAAACAAGCGCGTCGAAATGGCGAAGCAAAGGATAATTCCGCTGAATTGTTTCGAAATGGAGAGAGTTCGTGTTCGAAACCAGAACCAGCCGGTACCGTCTATGCAAGTCGCTTAAAAACGAGTCTGGAATCAGTGTTTCCCGCGCGAAAATAGAGCCCCAGATCTCGCCGAATTCGGCGCGTTCCAACTTAGTTTCGATCGCCGAGCCGAGTTGTTCGACAAAATCGTCTGCCTCGATCAATCCTGTCTCAAATAGCTGGACCAAGCCCGATTCTCGTATTCGAGCGCGGATCGTTTCCGGCGGCAAACCGCAATGGTTCTGCAATCTTTGGTAGCCGATGGAAAAGTCGAAAGGGACGATCGTCTTGCCTAGATCGAGGAGTATCGCGCGGGTCATATTCTTGTATAATGGCGGAGGTTAGCCCCGTTCGCTCGCGCCCCGGTTTAAGCCTTACGATTTCGTGCCCTTCCGCCCACAAAGTAATTTGTTGGACGGATAAGTACTTGACTATCAACAAATAGTCATTGATACTGATCGAATAGCGGTGTCTGTCTGGAATGGATATCATTAACTTTATCGTTGGGAGGAAGTAGATGAAAAGATCTTTAAGATTGTCGCTCGCGGCTTCGGCCTTCGCCCTTCAAGCGGGCCTGTTGTCCGCCGCCACTCCGGCGATTGGGGTCGCGATTTCGAGCGGCAGTGTAACCGTGAATAATGCCGTCGTGGCCGGAAATGCGACGCTCTTCAACGGCAACACGATTGAGACGGGGGCAACATCTTCGCGTCTGCAGATGAGCGATGGCAAACTCGCGCGTTTGAACGCGGAATCGACGGCTAAGGTTTACAGCGATCGCATTGTTCTGGAAAAGGGCTTGAGCGAGACGTGGAAGAACATGAGCGTCGATGCCAATAGCCTTCGCATCACCGGCGAGTCTTCCCGCGTTTCGGTTCACGGAAAAATCGTGGAAGTTGCGGCGCTCTCGGCCCCGGTAACAGTTTCCACCGCAACGGGTGTTCAGATCGCGAATCTTTCGCCTGGACGTGCTCTTGCCTTCACCCCGCAGGATTCCGGTGCTCTCGCCCCGGCTACGATGACCGGTGTCGTCCGTAAAGTCGGCGATGTTTACCTGCTTACCGACACGACCTCCAACGTAACTGTTCAAGTCACGGGCGGTGGCGTCGAAAAGTACGTGAAGCACATGGTGTCCATCACGGGCACGCCAGCTTCTGGTGGGACGCCTCCCGCAGGCGCCTCGCAGGTGATTACCGTTACGAACGTGACGGATCAAGGTAAGCCGCCGAAGAACGCTCCCGGTGCGATGACCTCCGGTGGCCCGTCTCGCGCTGCGGTAGTCATCGCTGGCGTGCTTGTTCTAGCTGGTGCTGGTGCGACCGCCGGTGTGCTCGCCAATCAGGACGACAATACTTCGCCGGTAACGCTCAGCCCGGTACCGTAATCTCGGCTTCCATACCTCAAACGTTCAGCCCCGCTTCAGGCTTTCCTGAAGCGGGGTTTTTCTTTGCTCGCCTCCCAGCGCTTCGTCCTCCCCGGCCAAGCTCCAACGAAAGCCAGCAGGGCACCGAGCACCAACAACCCGGCATTCCGCGCGTCGCCTCCGCCCGAAAATGTGTAATTCGAGCTGAGGAATAGTCCGCGCGCCAGAATCACCACGACTGCTCCGGAGAACACCCAGAACGAAAACCGCTCGATTCCCGTGATCGCCAACCCGGCTAACAGCAACCCCAGAATCGCCAGCCCCGCTACCCAAAACGGAGCCGCTTGCCCTCGAAATGGCAGCCAAGCGACCTCAACCGTTATGTTCCGGTTCAGGGAAGTGAACACGGAAAGCAGCACGCCCATCACGCACAGAACGGATTCGAAAACTAAGCTGTATACCCGTAGCGCCCCGCGAAGCAAGATCCTGCAACCTCCTCAAAACGAAAGGTTCAGTGTACCAACGGTGCATGGCGCACAGGAGCGAAAGCTTGTGAGAATTTGTGCGCGGGCACTACAATGAAGAGGGGCTTTGCTATTCGCGGCCCCATTTTCAAACCGTGACGCCCCGAGCTCAAGATATCCTGTTCCGGATCGTTCGTTCTTATATCGAGACGGGCGAGCCCCAAGGCTCCCGGACCATTGCCGGCCAACTCGATCGCGCCGGATCATCGCTGGCCGGAAGTCCCGCCACCATTCGCAACGTCATGGCCGAACTCACGGGCGAAGGATTTCTGGCACAGCCGCATACCTCGGCCGGGCGCATCCCCACCGAGAGCGCCTTTCGCGCTTATGTCCAATGGCTGATCGACCGTCCGCTTCCCGCGCGTTTCACTGGAAGCGAGATGTTCTGCGAACTGGGCGGGATTGGTTCATTCGAAGAACGCGTGGAGCGAAGCTGCCGCTTCCTGACCGAAGTCTCCGGCGCGGTCGGGATTGCGGCGGCCATCGAGGCCGGCGACCGGCAACTCGAGCACATCGAATTGATCGGCCTTTCCGACAATCGCGTGCTGGTGGTCGTCGTGACCCGCGGTGGAACGCCTACCAACCGGGTCGTGTCCCTTGACGAACAGCTTTCCGCCGAAGACATCGCCTCCCTGCGCAACTACATCAACTGGAACTTCCGCGGCTGGCAATTGAGTGACGCTCGCGCCGAAATCCAGCGTCGCATCGCTCATGAACGCGCTGCTTGCGACGCGCTTCTTCGTCAACTCGCCACGCTTGCCGAACGCGACTTCCTCCAATCGGATAAGCCACCGCACATCCACATGGAGGGTGCTTCGAATCTCGTCGGCTTGGACCTGCATCTTACGAGGGAGAGGATGCGGGATCTCTTCCGCACCCTGGAAGAAAAGCAGCGCGTCGCGGATCTCCTCGACCGTTATCTCGAAACCGGAAGCGGCTTGGGTGTGCAGATTGGATTTTCCGAGGCGCATCCGTTCATGCAAGAACTTGCGCTGGTGGGTGTGACCGTCCAGCTCCCAGGAGGTGCGACCACGCGCCTTGCCGTCCTTGGGCCGATGCGCATGAATTACTGGCGCGTCATTTCCGCCGTCCGCGACCTCGGCCGGACCTTTGAGCGAGTCCAAAATAGCTGAACCGCTGTTCTAACAATTGAAAATATGCCAGAACCAAATGTTTCCGAACTTCCGGAGCAAGACGTGAAAACCGCTGACGCAGGCGCGGGAAGCGACTTCGCTTCACAGATCTCCCACCTGGGCGACCAAAAAGCCGAGCTACAAGATCTTCTACAGCGCCGCCAGGCCGAGTTTGATAATTTCCGTCGGCGCACCGAGCGCGAGCGCGCCGAATTTGCTGAATACGCCGCCACCGAGATCGTCCGCGATCTGCTGCCCATCCTTGACGACTTCGAGCGCGCCCTCGCCGCCGACGCCGGGCATGCCGAATACGCCAAAGGAATCGAAATGATTCATGGCCGCATGGCCGATACTCTGAAAAAGCTGGGGCTTGAGCCAATCGAAACCGTCGGAAAACAATTCGATCCTCATATTCATCAGGCCGTCGAAAAGGTTCACAGCGCGGATGCGGAAGACAACTCGATCCTCGGCGAATTCCAACGTGGCTACAATTTCAAAGGCAAACTGCTGCGCCCGTCCATGGTGCGGGTCGCGGTGCATTCGTAATCCCCTGTTCCAATGCCTGTGACAAAACGCGATTATTACGAAATTCTCGGAATCTCCCGCGAGTCCGACGACGGATCCATTAAGGCCGCCTATCGCAAGCTGGCCCTGCAATATCACCCGGATCGCAACCCCGGCGATCGCAACGCCGAAGAACGTTTCAAAGAAGCTGCCGAGGCTTACTCCATCCTGAGCGATGGTCAAAAGCGCGCGGCCTACGACCGCTACGGCCATCAAGGGGTAGCCGGAGCCGCCGGCGGCATGAACGCTAACGACTTCGATCTCTCCGACATCCTGAGCCAGTTTGGGTTTGGCGACTTCCTGGGCGGGTCGGGCAATCGCCGCCGCTCGCGCGCGCAACGCGGCGACGATGTCCGCTACGATTTGGAAATCGGCTTCGAGGACGCGGTGTTTGGAACGGAGGCCGACATCCAGGTTTCCGGCCGCGAAACTTGTTCGCACTGCGAAGGCAAAGGCGCGGAGCCAGGAACTTCCGCGACTACCTGCCCAGCTTGCGGCGGTCGCGGCGAGCAAACCTTCCAACAGGGCTTTTTCGCTGTACGCCGCACGTGCGGCCAGTGCGGCGGGGCCGGTCAAATCGTTCGCAACCCTTGCCGCGAGTGCCGCGGCCAAGGCACCAAAGCCGTTAACCGCAAGCTAAAAGTCAAAATTCCCGCCGGAGTCTCCGACGGCAACCGCCTTTGTCTGCGCGGAGAAGGCGAACCGGGCGCGAATAGCGGGCCCAATGGCGATCTCTACGTGGTCCTCAAAGTCGCCGACCACGCGTTCTTCGAGCGTCATGAGAACGACCTTCATTGCGTTGTGCCCATCAACTTTGCGCAAGCCGCGCTTGGTGCCGAGATCCAGATTCCTTCACTCGGCGGAGGCGAGCCGCATCCCGTGCGCGTCCCTGAAGGCACCCAAAATGGAGCGCAGTTCCGGCTTCGTCATCGCGGTGTTGTCGGCGTCAACAGTTCGGCCCGCGGCGATATCGTCGTTCATGTAGACGTACGCACGCCCACCAAACTGTCGCGCGATCAGCGCCGGCTTTTGGAAGAACTTCGCGAAACCCTGCCCACCGAGAACGAGCCGCACGACAAGGGCTTGTTCGAGAAGGTCAAAGATATCTTCTCCTGATCCACCGATTGTGCGCGCGGCCGGCCTCGAAGACCGCGCGCAGCTTTCCGCCATCCCCTCCGCCGTTCCGTTTCTCCTCAATGAGTTTCTTCTGATCGCCGAGCATGGCCAGATCGTTTCCTTTTTAGCCTTCCAAAGGCTCGCTCCCGGCGAGGCGGAAATCCTGCAGATCGAAACTCTTCCGCCTTGGAGGCGACGAGGCTACGCCCGCACGCTTCTCACCGCTCTTCTAAAACAGAACCCCGGAGAGTTGTTTTTGGAAGTGCGTGCCTCGAACGCCGCGGCAGTGCAACTCTATCAATCCGAGGGATTTACGCTCATTCGCGAAAGGCGCGATTATTACTACGATCCCGCCGAAGACGCCCTTGTCCTCCACCGGCGTTCATGATATTTTCATACAAGACGACAGGCCCTCAAGCCCGTCGCCACTTCAAATGCGTGAAGTGAAGCTACCCACTAGCCAGCCCGATCTCCGCGTTCCAACCGGGCGGTTGGGGGCAACTCCACTCCAGGAGACATGCCTCAACATGGAACAAAACAACGCCGATGACCTTAAAGCTCATTTGATGGAGACCAGTCCCGAGTTTCGCGATCTGGTCGACCAGCACTGTGTGTACAAGCGTCTGGTTTCCGACCTCGAATCCAAGTCGTTCCTCACCGAAGAGGAAGAGATGGAAGAACAGCGTCTGAAGAAGTTGAAGCTGCATATCAAGGATCAGATGGAAGGAATGCTGAGTCAGTATCGCGGCCAGCACGCCTGAAGCCGACGAGCCCTGCCGATCTCCTTACGCCCGGCGTCGCCCTGATGCGAGCCGGGCGTTTTTGTCTCCGCCGTCCTCTATGTTTCCCGACGAACCTGTTCCGATTCACATTGCCGACGTTCTCGATCTCCACAGCGTTCCTCCTCGCGATGTTCGCCCGGTAGTCGAAGCCTGGCTCGAAGAGGTAAAAGCGCGCGGGTTTTACGCCTTGCGCATCATTCACGGACGCGGCATTGGAGCGCAACGCGCGGCCGTGCGCGCCATCCTCGAAAGCGATCCCGACGTTGTTTCGTTTGGCGACGCGCCGTCAGAAGCCGGCGGCTGGGGCGCGACAGTGGTCACACTCGCGGTTCCACCTCGCTAGTAAGTTGCGGGCGCACGTCACACTATCCGTGCGATGATCGGTTGATCCGGCGCGCGCCGCACCGTAGCCGGACCCCGGAGATCGCTCAACATCCTCACCGTTTTTCATATCTTGACGGGCTTCTTCGCATGCGCCGTCACCAGTTTGGTCGCGGGCCTCTTTATCCTGCGCGCTCTGCGGATTGATCTCAACCGGTGGGAGTGTATCTGTCTTGGCTATCTCGTCGGGTCCGCCGCCGTCAGCACCGCAACGCTCGTTCTTGGTCTGCTCTCGCTGGCGCGTAAAGGCGTATTTCTAGCGCTGGCTTTCAGCGCGATCCTGATTTTCTGGCGCTTGCTCCCGTGGTTCCGGAGCCTCAGACCGATCAGTTGGAACAGCTTTTCGCACTTCGCGCGCGCCCTATTTCTGTTTGCTTGGGCGGCCTACGGTGTCGTGTACTTCAAGCATGCGCTAGGGCCCGAGTTGAGCCCGGATAGCGCCGTGTACCATCTGGGGCTAGTCAATCTTTGGAATCACGCCCACGGTATCTCGCGGATAGTGGATATGTACGCGGCCTTGCCGCATGGCATGGAGATGCTGTTCCTGTTCGCCTTTGCCATCGGACGGCACTCTGCCGCGGCCCTCGTGCACTTTTCCTTCTTGCTGCTGTTGCCCGTGCTGACCGTTCTCTATGGAGTCCGGTTCGGTCTTTCGCGCTGGGCTTCGATGTTCGCCGCACTGGTCGTTTTTGTAACCCCGCTCGTAGGGTGGGATGGCTCAGTCGCTTACAACGATGTTGCCCTTGCCGCGGTCACATTCGCCGCGGTGTATCTGCTCAGCATCTGGCGTAACACCAAAAACAACGGCGCCCTCCTTGCGTCCGCGCTGCTTGCGGGTTTCAGCTTCAGCGTCAAGTACAGCGCCGCCCCTCTAATAGTTTTCGTGATCGGTACGGTGTTGTGGGAGAGCCGGCGCGATCGCCGCGCGCTAACAGCTTTGCCGGCCGCGCTGGCAATGATGGCCATCGCGCCTCTTCCTTACCTCGTTTGCAATGCGGTTTGGTTCGGGAATCCAGTCGCTCCTTTCGCCAACTCCATCTTTAGAAACCCCTACTTCCACGTGTCGTTCGAAAACTCCTACTATCGAGGCTTGTCGCATCTGAACGGCATCACATGGGGCGAGATTCCGCGAGAGCTTACGCTACGGCGCAACAAGCTTCCGGTTAGTCTGGGACCGATCTACACCCTCGCGCCGCTGGCGCTTGCCGGACTGTTCTGGCCGCAAGGACGGTTTCTGCTCGCGGCTTGCCTCGCCGCCGCCATAGCTTATGCCGGCAATAAAGATCCCCGATTTCTCATTCCCGCTTTGCCCTTCGTCACATTGCTAGCCGGCATCACGATCCGCCGCTTTCCAACAGGACGCATCATCCTGGGAGCGCTAATAACCGCGCAAATTCTTGTAAGCTGGCCGTTCCTGAGGAGGCACATCCACGAACCAAATTTGCCGGACCCGCAACTCACATCGCCGTCGTGGAAAGCCGCTTTCCGTGCCGAGCCCGAAGAAAACTATTTATCGCGCTTTGACCAGTACGCCATGGCTCGTCTCATCGAAAGTCACGTCCCTGCAGGGGCAACAATCTTCGCGTTGGACGGCGGCGCGGCCCAGTCCTATACAACCCGCACCATTCTCGACAGCTACCATTCCGCGCGGGCCGAAGAAGCCTCGGATCTGTTGTTTTCGAGCGAGAACTCGGCCTCCGATACGCGCTGGCGCTGGGTGGCAACTTTCCCGAAAACGGAAACGCGCCAGGTCCGGATCACACCCACGGGAACTCGTGCCGATATGTGGACCGTGGATGAAGTGCGCCTACTCGCGGCCGACAAGGCGGTCGTTCCTTCCGCCGCTTGGCATTGGCAGGCGTTCCCCAATCGGTGGGATGTTCCTCTCTTGACCGACGGAATCCTTCGGCCGCGCTGGCGTTCGTGGGAACCGATTCGCCCCGGAATGAACATCACAGCCGAAGCCAGTTCCGGCCAGCCCATTGATCGTCTGGAGGTCCTGTCCGGAAACGGACCGTGGGAGGTCAAGCTCGACGCCGGTATCCTGGATACTTACGGGCGTTGGATTCGGCCACTCTCGGTGGAGTGGAAAATGGAACCCGCCATCGACCTGAGAAAAGCAGCGACGGATGCGCTGAAGCGCCGCGGCGTCCATTACGTGTTAATCAGTGCAACCGCCTGGCGCGCGGAAGGCTATCATCGAGACCCCGGCGCCTGGGGAATGCACCCGCTCGTCGCGACCAAAGGCGCGACTCTGTATCAGATCGATTAAGCGGCGCTCAACAAGCTCTCGCTCACCCGAGAACCTTTCGAATTCGCTCGACCGCTTCCATCAAATTCTCCAGCGAATTGGCGTAGCTGAAGCGCAGATAGCCTTCACCGTAGGAGCCGAAATCCGCGCCGTTTAGGCACGCGACGCCGGACTCCTCCATGAGGAGGTCGGCCAACTCTTTTGAACTCCGGCCAGTGTCCCGCACATTGGCGAAAGCATAGAACGCGCCTTGGGGAATTACGCAACGCATGCCGCGAATCTCGTTCAGCCCCGCGCAGAAAGCATCGCGGCGCTCCCGGAATGCGCGCACCATCGTATCGACCGGATCCTGCGGACCAGTAAGAGCGGCGATGCCGGCGCGCTGAATGAACGACGCCGTGCAGGAGACCGAGTTCACCATCAGCTTGCTGACGGCCTTCACCATCCACTTCGGCATCACGCCGTAGCCGAGCCGCCAGCCCGTCATGGCGAACGTTTTAGAAAAACCATCTAGAAGGATCGTCTTGTCGATCATCCCCGGCACGCTCAGAATCGAGAAAGGCCGGAAGCCGTCGTACACAATGCGCGCGTAGATCTCGTCGGAAAGCACTAGCAGGTCGCGCTCGCGAACCATTTCTGCGATCGCTACGATGTCCGCTTCGGGAATCACTCCTCCAGTCGGGTTCTGCGGCGAGTTCAGGATCAGCAGCTTCGTACGGTCCGTCAAGCTATCGCGCAAACGGTCGAGGTCCATCGCAAAACCCCGCTCTTCCACCAGCGGCACCGGCACCGGAACCGCCCCGAGATAGCGAATCATCGATTCGTAAATCGGAAAGCCCGGATTGGGGTAAAGCACTTCGTCGCCGGGCTCGAGCAGCGCCAGCATAGGGAAGAAAATAATCGGCTTCCCGCCCGGCACCACCGAAACTTGTTCTTCGTCCACCAGGACTCCGCGCGTTTCGGAAACGTGTCGCGCGATGGCCTCGCGCAACTCGGGAAGACCTTGCGTCGGACCGTAGCGCGTCCAACCTTCGTCCAGCGCGCTCTTCGCCGCTTCGACGATGTGAGCGGGCGTGGGGAAATCCGGCTCGCCAATTTCGAGATGAACGATGTTGCGGCCGCGCGCCTCCAACGCTCGCGCGCGCACCAGGACGTCGAACGCGGTCTCGACGCCAATGCTTTTCATCCGCGCCGCGAGTTGCATCGCACTAGCTCCTGGTGAACTGGGGCGCGTCGTGCAGCGGTTCGATCTCGCGCACGGTTTCTCCGATTGCGACACGCTCGCCCGCGATCCGCGCGGTCACTTTGCCCCCATCGCTCAACTCCACAATGGCTACTTGATACGGCGCTTCGGCCGCGAACGCCGCGGGAGCGGCATGCACGACCGTTTCGGTATAAACCCGCCCGGCGCGGCTCATCCCCGTGCCGCCATCCTACATCCGCTCCAAAATGCTGACCACGCAGGTGGCGCCCGAACCACCCAAATTTTGCGCGAGTCCGATGTTGTTCCGCTCGAGCTGCCGCTCGCCCGCTTCTCCGCGTATTTGCTGCACCACGTCGAAAATCTGCGCAACACCCGTCGCACCCACGGGATGCCCTTTGGACTTCAAGCCTCCGCTCGCATTGATCGGCTTCTCGCCATTGCGGCAGCTCGCTCCGGAGAGCGCCCAAGGGCCGCCTTCGCCGCGCGCGACGAATCCGAGATCTTCGCTGGCAACCAACTCGGCAATGGTAAAGCAGTCGTGCAGTTCGGCGAAATCGATCTCGGCGGGACCTACACCCGCGATGGCATAAGCTTTACGCGCCGCCATCGCCACCGCCGGGAAAGTGGTGATGTCCTCTTTCTGATCGAGCGCCACGTAATCGGATGCTTGCGCGACCGCCTTGACCCGTACCGGCGCCCCGCCGAATCCGGACGCGTGTTCCGCCGAGGTTACAATCACCGCCGCCGCGCCATCGCTAATCAGCGAGCAATCGTATAACCCGAGCGGTTCCGCGATTGGCCGCGCATCCAGAGCTTGCTCCATCGTGATCCGCTTGCGCATGTGCGCGTCGGGATTCAGCGCGCCATTCTCGTGATTCTTCACCGCGATGGCCGCTAAATGCTCGCGCTTGGTGCCCCATTGATGCATGTGACGACGGGCAATCATCCCAAACAGCGACGGGAAAGTTGATCCGGCGGCGATTTCGCCCGAGCAGTCGCCCGCCGCCGACAGAATCTCCGTCACGCGCGAGGTCGGCTGCGAGGTCATCTTCTCGACGCCCATCACCATCACCGTTTCATAAAGGCCGGCCGCCACCGCCGACACCGCGTGAAAGAAAGCCGATCCGCTCGACGCGCACGCCGCCTCAAAGCGCGTGGCCGGTATCCCACTCATTCCTAATGCGGTTGATAGGTAAGGCGCCAGGTGATTCTGTCCGGTAAACGACGGTCCGGCGAAATTTCCAAGGTAAAACGCCTGAATCTGCTCGGCCTTCGCCCCGGCGTTTTTTAGACAGTTTTGTCCGGCTTCGACGGCGAGCGATCGCAGATCGCGATCCGCAAACGCGCCGAATGGCGTCTTGCCCGCCCCCACCACCGCCACCGCTTTCATATACTCTTTAAGAGTAGCGCGGGGTTCTGGCTCCACGCTCCGGCATCCTCGTCCGTCAAGCTCTGTAGAGCGACCGATGGCTGCCGCGACGACCGACATTCCCATGGGCTACCTGCTCGACAGCCCGCTAGTTAGCCACGACTCGCAGAACCGGTTTGTGTCGGAAAACCTCCGCCGCATCTTTCTGCAGATTTACCGCATGGTGGGCAACGTGGACGACGCGCAGGACCTCACGCAGGAAGTGTTTATCAAGGCGCTTTCCCGTCAGGAACAGTTGAAGGAAGAAGGAAAGGCGGCGCACTGGCTATCGCGCATCGCGACCAACACCGCGCTTGATTTTCTGCGTCGCCGCGGCCGCGTTTCCTTTTGCGAGATGGAGCACGCGCCCGAACGTCATGTCGAAAGTCCGGAGGATATTCTGCTCCGGAGCGAGCATCAGAGCTATTTGCAGAAGGGGTTGGAGTCGCTAAGCCCGCGCGAGCGCGCCGCGCTTGTTCTTCGCGACGTCGAGGATTTGCCGCCGGGCGAAGTCGCGCGTCAGCTCGCTTGTTCCAAGGCTACGGTGCGTTCCCACATCGCCAATGGAAGGATCAAGTTCCGGCGCTATTTCCAGAGGAATGTTCGATGAGCGCGCATCCCGCTATCTCCGAACTGGCTCTGCACGCGCGCGGTGATCTCCCGCTGTGGCGACGTTTGCGCGTCCGGCGGCACTTGCGCGTCTGCGACGATTGCGCCGATCGGCTCGCGGGCTTTGAGCAAAGCGCCGACTTGCTGCTTGCCGCCCCAACTCTGCCCCTTGGCATGAACGAAGGCGCTTGGGAGTCGCTGGCTCTCGAAATGACGGCCAATATCCGTTTGGGAATCGCGGCGGGCGCGTGCGTCGGGGCGACTCCGGTCCGGTCTTCCCGGCCTCGTCTGACTTGGGCTTTTGCCGGATTGGCAGCGGTGGTGGCAATCGCTTCGGTGGAGTCGTCGCGCGTGCGAAACGATGACGGGGTTTCCGCCGGATCGCACGATGTTGTTGTGCGCGACCCTGTCGTGCGCGACCCCAGCCTCCGCACGCTGGAAGCGAGTTCAAGCGGCCTCGGCGTCCATAGCTCCGGACAACTTCTGTTCGTTTCCGCTCCTCCGGGAATGGATGTAATCCAAACCGTGAACACGCGCGGCGATATGCGGGCGCGTTATGCCGATGAAAGCGGCGTCACGATCAATGCGGTGTATGCGGATGCGGAATAGGCTCGCGGTCGCGTTGGCCGTCGCCGCCGCCGCGCTTCCGCATCGCGCGCCGGCGCAGGAGCAGACTCTCGATCCGGGCACTTCCGTCCGCTTCAATCTCCCGGCGGACTCGCCCGTTTCCCTGCTCGGGATGGATCTGAACGAGAGCCGCGCGACCGTACGCGGCGGTGCCGTCACGCTTGACCTCCATATGGACGTGCGGCTGCGTAACTCCGCGGCACGGCGTGTGCGAGGCGTGACCATGCTGCTTGTTTCGCAGGAATCGTCCGCGTTCGGACGCGCGTCAGTCGCGCGATTGGTCGACGTCGGCCCCGGCGAAAACTTTCCCCTGCGCGTCGATGTACGGCTGGTGCGCCCGCTTCCCGCGACCAATCCTTTGATTCAAGTCTCGCTCGATGGCGTCATCTTCGACGATCTCAACTTCTATGGTCCCAATCGGCTCAACTCCAAACGGACGATGACGTTTTGGGAAACGGAAGCGCGCCGCGACCGCCAGTATTTCAAGGCGATTCTGGCCGCCCGCGGCCCTGACGGTTTGCACCAGGAAGTGGTGAACAGCATAGCCCGTCAAGACGAGACGGAGCGGTTGGATGTGCGGCTCCATCGCGGGCGCGCGACGGCCGCATCCGTTCCTGGCCGCGTTGCCCAGTTCGCATTCCTTGATATTCCCGACGCTCCGGTGCGCGCCGTGGAAGGGTGGGCCGAAATCGCGGGCGAAGAGCTCCGCTCGCCGCGCATCCAGATCGAGAATCGTTCCGGCAAACCCGTGCGCTACGTCGAGATCGCATGGATGGTGAAAGATCGTGCCGGGCGAGAATATCTAGCCGGTTCCGTGCCCGCTGCCGAAGCCGATATTTACCTTCCGCCGGGCAAGCGCAGCCAGGTTCTCGAAGACACATCCCTGCGATTTTCCAAGTCCCACTCCACCACGCCGCTCGCGATCGACAAGATGGTGGGGCTGGTGAGCCAGGTGGAGTTTTCGGATGGCAAGGTATGGGTGCCGCGCCGTGAAGCGCTGGGCAGTTCCAATGCGCTGCAGTCGCTTGCGCCATCGCCAGAAGAGCAACGTTTAACAGACCTTTACCGCAAGCATGGGATTCAGGCTTTGATCCGGGAGCTGAACAAATTCTAGATCGCTCTGGCCAGGTTCGTCCACCCGAAGCTTTGATCGGCGAATCGCCCGACCGCCTCACTCTCGCCGAGCGCGAACGCTATCGCGGATGGACGGCTGCGTTCGAATATTACACGCCGCAAACGCTGCCGTTGCGTGTGATCGAAGCGCTCGGTCCGCGCATGTCCGACTGCATTCAGCAGCTCGCGCAACGGCTCCTGGATCCGCAGCGTTACCAGTTCATCAAACTAGACTGAAGATTAGATGACGCGATCGGCATTGGTGCTCGCCGCCGCCGCGATCGGCGCGGTCGCGGGCGGCTTCGGTTTGGGCGTGATCGACCTCCAGACTTCCGAAGTGGTGGTGACGCTGGGACTGCTCTTCGTTCTCAACATGCTGTTGGGTGCGATTGCCCCGCGCGGCGGCTGGTATTGGCCATTCCTCACGTCCGCGGGAATCGTCTCGGTCAATCTGTTTCCACAGACGGTTCGGCTTGAACCCAATCCCTATCTTCCGCGCACGGTCACTTCGTATGCGCTGCTGAGCGCGCTGTTACTGGTCGCGGGTTTAGCGGGCATGCTCTTCGGCGTGATTGCGCGACGAGTCGCGCATCTCCATTCCACGCCCCAACGATAACGTAAGCGATAATCCCACCATGCTGCGAATTCTTCCGCTCATCGCGTTGAGCGCCGTCCTTGCGACGGCTCAAGGGAAAACTGAAACGGGCGATCTCAACGGGGCCGCCTTTCGCATTGATTTGCCGGACAAGTGGAACGGCAAGTTGGTGCTCTATTGTCACGGCTATTCCCCCTTTCCCGGCAAGTTCGAAAACAAAGCTCCGGGAGATGTGGAGAACGTATTTCTGAGCCGCGGCTTTGCGGTTGCGCAGTCAGGTTACGCCACAGGCGGCTGGGCGGTGGAGCAGGGCGAATCGGACACGCTCGCGCTTGCTCGCTACTTCGCGAGAAAATATGGCGCACCTAGCCAAACCTATGTGACCGGGCATTCGATGGGCGGCTTTCTCACGACGCTGCTGATCGAGCGTTACGGTGCGAATTTCGCCGGCGGTCTTCCGCTTTGTGGACCTTTGCAACCCGCGCTGCAACTCTTTCGCAACGTCTGGAATGACTTGGTAGTATTTCAGTATTTTCTGCCGGGCGCGCTTCCCGACCCGCGCCACATACCGGCGGAGTACGCGCCTACTCCGGCGTTCACCACGGAGGTGACGCGCAAGCTTGACGCCAATCCTCATGCCCTTGCCGCGCTGCTGCGGTACAGCGGTTTGAAAAGCTCCGCCGATCTCGCCGGACAAGTCACGTTCTGGACGTACCTGATGAAGGAAATCTACGCGCGCGCCGGCGGCAATCCGGTTGACAACCGCAGCTTCATCTACGCCGATACCGGCGACGACAACGCCCTTAACGCGGCCGTGCTGCGCGTAGCTTCCGATCCGCAAGCCGAAGCGTACGTGCGCGCATTCTTTACGCTGAACGGCAAGCTCGAACGCCCGATCCTCGCCATTCACACCACCTACGACACGCTGGTGCGCCCTTCGATTCCTAGTTCGTACGGAGAGCGTGCCACCGAAACGGGTTCGGGTGACCGGTTCGTGCAACAGTTCGTCCCGCACGATGGCCATTGCAACATCCAGCCCGCCGAGATTGGCGCCGGCTTCGACGAATTGCGCGGGTGGGTGGATAGCGGCAGCAAACCCGCGGGAGGCGCGGTTCCCACGCAATAGACATGCGGCTGTTGACCGGGCCCGCGGGATCGGGCAAAACCGCGCGGGTGTTGGCGGAGTTTCGGGAATCGATTCGTGACGCGGGTAGCGCGGCGCGCATCATCACGCCCACGGCCACGCTCGCGCGTCACTTGACGAACGAGCTGGCCCGCGACGGCGTCGTGTTGCGCGGTCAATCGGTGTCGACCCTTGCGCGCTTTTGCGAGAATCTCGAACCGGATCGCGAAGTCGTCGATGACGCCCACCTCCATTTGCTAATCGAGGACGCGCTGAACCGTCTCGATCCGCAAGAGTTCGCTCGCGTCCGCGGTCTTCCCGGAGTGCGCGCGCAGCTTGCACGCACGATCGGCGATCTCGACGCTGCGGGAGCAACCGCTCGTGACCTCGCCCGCATCCGCCCGGATCTTGCACCTTTTAGCGGCGCGCTTCGCGACGTGTGGATGGAAGTCGAAAGGCAATTGGAACAGCGCGGGGAAGCTTTGCGGGGGGCGCGCTTGCGCCGGCTGGTTTCTTCACTTCGCGCCGCGAAGTTGCCGAGGAAAATTTGGCTGGACGGCTTCCTCCAACTCTCCGAGCCGGAGATGGATTTGGTCCGCGCGCTAGGGAATCGCACCGATCTCACGATGACGCTTTCCGAGGACGGAGCGGATCCCGAGATTCACTCGCGGCTGCTCGCGGCGGGATTTACTGCCGAGAGGCTCGACGGCGGGCGCAAACCTTCCGTCGGAATGGCGGTTGCCGAAAATCCCGCGCGCGAATGCGACGAGATTGCACGCGCGATTTTGGAAAGGGCGCGAGGCGGCAGGCCTCTTCATGCGATAGGCATTGTGCTGCGCCACCCGGCACAATACGGAGCGCTGCTCGGCGCAACCCTCGCTCGCTTCGGCATTCCCGCGCGTTCCTACGAAGGCGTCGCGCTCACGTCGCATGCCGTCGGCCGCGCCGCCGCAGCCATCGCTGAATGTGTCGCGAACGGCTGGGATCACGAGCAGACTTTAGCTTTACTCCGCCTTTTGCCTTCGACCGCTGCTAGCGACGCACTCGACAAGCTTGATATTGGCATGCGCTGGTATCTTCCGGGGCGCGGCCTCGAATCGTTGAGATCGCGGGCCGGGGGACGTGATCTTGCACGTGCGTTCGCGCAGTTCGAACAGTTCGCCGCGTGGGCGAGCGCGAGGCAATCTCCCGACGAGTGGACTTACGCGTTCGCGAAGATCGCCGCTCTTTTTTCGCCGGGCTATGTCGCCAGCGCAACGGAAGACGAGGAGCGAGCGCCGATGCGGCATCTTGCCGCGGGAGTGCGGGCGTTTAACGGCGCGGTGGCGACCGCGGCGGCTTACTGGAAGAGCCCAGCGCAGATTTCGTTCGCCGACTTTTGGCGGGCGCTGGAGACGGCCATCGATCAAACGGCCGTTTACGAGAAAGCACGGGCGCGGGATGCCGTGCAGATCGTAAGCGCACACGAAGCGCGACAGTGGGATTTCGACATCGTCTTCGTTCCGGGTATGATCGAGCGCGACTTCCCTGCGCGGCCCGCGCCCGATCCTTTCCTACCTGACCGCGCCTTGCGCGAACTCGCACGCCCCGGTATCCGCGTACGCACTTCGGTCGAGAAAGAAGCCGATGAGTGGGCATTGTGGGACGCGGTACGGACGCGCGGGAGCAAGCATTTGATCTGCAGCTATCCGCGCATGGACGCCAACGGACAACGCGCGCTTCCATCGGTGTTTCTCAACGGGATCGAAACGCAGTACGTCCCGCAGCCGGTGCGTCCCGCGCTTCCGCCATCGATTGCAGCTGCGCGCCGTGCCGTGTCGCTTTCTTCGCCCGATCTCCTCCAAATGCTTCACGAAACGCATGCGCGCGCTAGCGTGACTAGCTTGGAGAATTTGCTGCAGTGCCCCTTTCTATTTTTTGGCAAAAGCACGCTGCGTATCGAAGAGCCGCCCGACCTGCCCGAAGATCGTTTGGGCTTTCTTCTCCAAGGCAACGTTGTACACGAGACGTTGCGGCAGTGGACCGGCGAACGCGGCGAAGTCGAGCCGATCTTCGCGCGTGTTTTCGCGCAAGTCTGCGAGCAGAAAAACGTACAGCCGGGATTCCGCACGGAACGTTTGCGCCGCTTTCTGCTTGCGTGCCTTCGGGAGTTTACAAATAACGGAAAATTCCCGAGGCCGTTGCGTTCGGAGACGGAAGTTCCGTTCGAGCTGCCGCTGGACGAAACACTTACGGTGACCGGCAAGTTCGACCGCGTGGACGAAGTTGCCGAAGAGCGCTGGGCCATTGTCGATTACAAGTTCAGCCCTGCCGCAGCGACGAAGAGCAAAGTCGAAGATTCCACTAAATTGCACGGTCCGCTTTACGCGCTCGCACTGCGCCAAGTCTTTGGACGAACTCCTGCGGCGATGGTCTACGCGAGCTTGAAGGATGGCATCAAATACCACGGTTGGGGCGAAGTTCCGAGCGTGGCATTGCAGCCCATTCCAGAGAATTGGACCGGGGACGCCGTCGCCAGAGTGGAAAAAGCGATTGGGGCTTTTCGATCTGGTGCGATCGCTCCAGAACCGGCGAGCCCGGTGCCGTGCCGGCGCTGCGCTTTCCGCGATAGTTGCCGGTGGGATCGAGATTCCGCTTGAACTTCACCGCAGAACAGCTTGCGGCTATCGATATTGAGCGTCTGGGCGAAGATGCCTGCATCGTGGCCGGCCCTGGATCGGGAAAAACGACCGTGCTGGTGGAACGGTATCGCCAGCTCATTGCCGCGGGTGTGTCGCCTTCCGCGATTCTTGCAATCACCTTTACCGAAAAAGCCGCGGCCAACATGCGCGACCGTATCGCGCAGGAGTTCGCCGGCGATCCCGAACGCCGCCGGGATCTCGAGCATGGATACGTCTCCACTATCCACGGGTTTTGCGCGCGACTGTTGCGCGAGTACGCGGCCGCTGCGGGAGTGGATCCGCAGTTCTCCGTTCTCGACGAGCAAACGGCGACGATCGAGGCGGTACGCGCCCTGCGCGAGTCGCTCGATGGATTTGTTCACGATGCGCCGCGAGCGATGCGAGATCTTTTGGAAGCCACATCCGGCGCGGATCTGGAACGCTTGCTCCCTGGGATTTACGAGGCGATGCGCTCGGCGGGCGTGCGCCCTAGTGGATTGCGAGCGGTTGCAGCACCCGTGCCAACGGGCGATGCGGAAAGCGAGATCCTCGCCGCCGCCGACCGATACATCAACGATTTTCCCGCGATACTGAGCGCACCGCAGCGAAAAGCTCGTGAAAACGGCCGCGAGTGGGTTAGGCGATATCGGGGCGCGAGCGACGCCGCTGCACGCCTTGCTCTTATTGAAGGCTTTAAATCAGCCTTCAGTCTTAAGGTAAGTAACTCGGCCAAAGAGCAAGTGCTAGCTGCCCGTGACATAGCGGAACAGGTACAGGCCGAACTTCTCGACGCCGCGTACGAGGGGCAACGCGAACTGCTGATTCGCATTCTCGAACGCTTCGACGATTTGTACGAAGCCCGCAAACGCGCGCGAGCCGACTTGGATTATAACGATCTCGAATGGTATGCCGTGCGCCTGCTGCGCGAAAATCCCTCGGTGCGCGAGCGCCTTCACGAACAGTTTCAACTGGTGATGACGGATGAGTTCCAGGACACCAGCGGGCAACAATCACAACTCATCGATCTGCTGCGCGCGCCAGGGCGGTTCTATGCGGTCGGCGATCTGAATCAGTCAATCTACAGCTTTCGTCACGCCAGCCCCGCTGTGTTCCTTGGCTATCGCGAACGGGTGAAACAGGCGGACGCGCACGCCTGCGAGCTGATCGAAAACTGGCGCAGCCGGGAACCGATTCTGCTTGCCACGCAAACCGTTTTGAACGGCGCGAAAGGAATCGAGGATCGCGACCTCGTGCCGGCGCGTCAATTGCCCGCACGTACGAGTCCCGCGGTTGAGGTCATTGCCATCGAGCGGGACACGGCGCTTGCGGAAGCCGAAGACGAGGAAGGTGCCGAGAGCGACGATCGCGGGTGGGAAGCGGCTTGGATCTCGGCGCGGCTTCTGCAGCTTCATTCGGAACTACGCATCGGCGCGGACGAGCGTCCGGCGCGTTGGAGCGATTTCGCCATTCTGTTGCGCAACACCAATACGCTTGACGCGTTTGCTCGCGCGTTCGACCGCAACGCGATTCCGTATACCCTCAACCGGCGTCAAGGATTTTTCGAAACACCGGAGGCGCGTGACATCCTCCATCTGCTGCACGCTATTCATAATCCGCGCGAAGAGCCGAGCGTTCTGGCGGTGCTGCGGTCGGATTTCGCGGGCATCTCCGACGAAGCGATCTTGCGGCTCAAAGCCGGACGCCGCGATTTCGCCCAAGCCTTTCGCGAGATCGATAGCATCGCGTTAGACGAAGACGACCGCACGCGCCTCCACCGCTTTCTGGCCGCGTTTCGAAGCTGGCGCGCGGCGGCCGCGCTTCTTCCGATCGACCGGTTGATCGTGCGCGCGCTTGACGAAATGGGCGTCGAGTGGGATGCGCGATCTTCACGAGGAGCCAACATTGAAAAGTTCCTCAGTATCGCGCGCCAGCACTCCGGCCTAACCTTATCAGCATTTCTCGAACGCATCGACGCCGTGCGCGCGTCCGATCCGAAAGAAGGCGATCAGCCGCTCGACGATGAGCTCGACGCAATCCAGATCATGAGCGCGCATGCCGCCAAAGGCCTGGAATTTCCTGTGGTGATTCTGGCGGCGATGGATAAGGGAGTGCGCAGCGAAGGGGGCCGCTCCGCCCCCTTAAACTTCACTCCCGAGCATGGGCTTGGCATCAAGTGGCGGCTGCCCTCGGGCAAAGACGAATGTTCAGGCCTCGTGCACTTCTTAAATAAAACTCGTCTGAAAGATACGGAAGAGGGCGAAGTGAATCGGCTGCTCTACGTGGCGATGACGCGCGCCGAAGAGCATCTCCTCCTTTCGTGGAGCATGAAAGGAGGAAGGCCCGAAAACTGGGCGGCGATTGCGGACAAAGCGTTCACGGTAAGCGGCACGGCGGTTGACGCGGAAGTACGGGTTCGCGAGATGAAGGCGCCCAATGGAAAAACGTTTGACCTGCGAACGGTACATGCCGCGCAGTTGCCGCCGCTGCGACCCGTAGCCGAAACTACGCGCTCGGCATCTGAAACGGAAACGATCGCGAGATGGGACTTCGACGGCGAATTCGACCCCAACGTCACAGCTACGGCTTTATCCCAATTCGCTCTTTGCCCGCGCAAGTATTACCTTGCGCAGTCGCTCGGCTGGAGCGGCATCGTCCCACGCGCGCGCGAGCGCTCCCGTAATGGACATGGAATGAGCGGCGCGGAGCTGGGAACGGAAGTACACCGGCTGCTTGCCGGCACTCTTAACGTCGCGCCAAGTGTCGAGGCTGCCCGCTTGGCGCAGGCCTTTGATCGCGGCGCAATCGGGAAGCGCGCGAACCGGGCGCGCACGCGCGAAACCGAGTGGGACTGGGTGTGCGCGATTGATTCGTTCATTGTGAGTGGCACGATCGATCTCTGGTTTGAGGACGCGCGCGGCGTAACGCTCGTCGACTATAAGACAGATTCGATTTCCCGTGAGGAAGCCACGCGGTCGCAAGATCATGCCCTGCAGCTTCAGGTGTACGCGCTGGCTCTGGAGCGAGCGACGGGGAGATTTCCGCGCGAAGCGTGGGTGTGTTATCTTCGGCCCGAAATGCCCGTCGAAGTGCCTCTCGCGAACGCGCGGGAAAATGTCTCTCGCACCGCCCGCGAACTGGCCGACGCGCAAGCCTCGCAACGTTTTCCTCTTCATCCGGGCGCGCACTGCCGCCGCTGCGAGTTCTACCGGACGCTCTGTCCGGGGCGGTAGGCGGCTATGGACTATTTCTCCTATCGGCCAAGCGCGCCGTTGAGCCGTTTCGTTCAGCTTCTTTGGTATACACGCACGCCCCAACTGGATCACCGGCATCAGCGGGTTTTGCCGACAGGCAACGCGCAGATCATTCTGAACCTCGCGCGAGACTACCTGCTCGACTTTTCCGAAGACATGACGGAGCGGCGCACTGCGCCCGCGCTGATTGCCGGTCAACGCTCGTGCTATGAGATCATCGACACCTCCGATTTGGCGGAGTTGATCGGCGTCGTGTTCGCGCCCGGCGCTCTCGCCATGCTCGCGGGTGATCGCGCCGATCTGTTTAGCAATCGAAGTGTGAATCTGGTTGACGTTTGGGGCGGAGAAGCGAAAGATCTGCACGCGCGCCTGCTTCAACTTCGCTCGCCACAAGAGCGGCTCCGTCATCTCGAACTCTTCTTGCTCTCCCGCTTCGCGCTCTATGCCGGGGAGGCGAAGTTTGAGCTGCATCCGGCTGTTGAGTTCGCTCTACACCGTTTCGGATCATCGGCTGGAGTTGCGACAGTTCGCGAGCTTGCGCGCGCCACGGGCTGGAGCGATCGGCGCTTTTCGCAAATCTTCCGCGAGCAGGTAGGCTTCGCCCCGAAGACCTGGTGCCGGCTCACTCGCTTCCAACGCGCGCTCCATCAACTGCATGCAGGCATTCCCATTTCGTGGGCGGAAGTGGCCGTCGAGTGCGGCTTCTACGATCAAGCTCATTGCGCCAATGAGTTTCGGAACTTTTCAGGAATCGACATCCGGACATACCGTTCCCATCGCGATCCGCTCTGGGCAAACCATGTCCGCGCGAGCTAACGCTATTTCCGAATTTTCCAAGACGGCCAAGCAAGCGATTTGGCAAGATCGGGATGTAACCGAAGGAGGAAACAATATGAGTACTGCAACGGATCACGCGAAATCGACGATCGTGCCCGCGATGCGCTATCGCGACGCGCGCGCGGCCATGGATTGGCTTTGCCAAGTGCTCGGTTTCGAGCGCCACGTCGTTTATGAAGGACCGAACGGGAGCATAGGCCATGCGGAGTTGACGCTTGGCGGCGGCATGGTGATGCTCGGATCGCAGAAGGACGACGAGCACGGACGCAGCTTCCAATCACCCGCCGAGTTGGAAGGATTGGAAACTGGGACCGTCTATGTGATTGTGCCCGATGCCGATGCGGCCCACACGCGCGCGCAGACGGCGGGCGCGACGATTGTCCGGCCCATACAGAACACGGAGTATGGCAGCCGCGAGTTCAGCGTGAAAGATCCCGAAGGGCATACCTGGTCTGTCGGCACTTACGATCCTTGGGCGCAACAGGAAAAGCCGTAGCCCGGTATGCGACTCAACGGGACATCAACTGGTAATTCACTTCGACGGTGGCCGAGAACTCGATGGGCTGCCCATGCAGAGTTCGAGGCGTGAACCGCCAAAGGGAAACGGCGTCGCGAGCCGAGTTATAGAAAACGAGCGGTCCACCGAGGAATTCTACATTCGCGACTGTTCCGGTCTTGTCCACCAAAATCCGGAATGTCGCCGTGCCTTCCGTGCGCGACCACCGGGCTTCCTGTGGATAGTGCGGCACCACTTTGGTGGCGAGCTCCGGTTCAGTCGACGACTGTTGGAGATCGGCTTTGGGTTGGCAGTTCGCCTCAGTCGCCGGGAACAGTTCTTGCGCGTGCGCGTGCAGCAGCGGGCAAAAGCCGGAATCGCCTGGCGCGTTCTCGTGAAGCGTCCACATCGCGGAAAGCACCTCGGCGGTAGATTGAGATGCGAGCAGGATGCGCTTCGAGCTCGCATCGGCAGCCGCGGCATCGAGGTTCAGAATGCCGTTAGCGAGATCTACCGAGACCGCACCGACGCTTCGCATCGCATAAATACGGCCCGCCCATTGCATTCGGCGGTCCCAATTTTTGGCCTCGTCGATCATGCGTAAGGCGCGATTCGGGTCAGGCGTTGCCATAAAACGGACAGCGTGATCCAGAATGGCTCCGTCCCCAGGGTGATCTCGAACTGCGGCTTCCCACAAAGACGCGACAGCGGCGAAGCCCGCGGGATCGCTTAGTCTCTCTCCTTGGGTGTTAATTATCGCTAGCGTTGTACCAAGCAGATTCGATTTTGGTTCTTTTTCGATCAACCGGCTTATCAACTCCGCGCGGCGGCGTTTGGCAACGGCCGGATCCGGCGCGACAGAAAAGGTGTAGTAAGTCAAAAGCGCGCCGACGCTCTTTTTGTCGTCGAGATGCTCGCCTTTTCTTTCCAAGCGAGCAACGTCTTTCTCGGAGTAGTTTACGGCTTCACGAAATTGCGCGGCGCTTTGGGGACGCGACCAGTCGGGCATAAGAAGCCGTTCCCGCCCGCCGGACAGCGCTCGCCGAACTACCACTCGTAGCACGGCCGCATTGCCCGCTTTTCCACTTATGTCGAAGCTGGATTGTTCGAGCGATGCGATTACGTTATCGGGCACCGGTTCGGCCGTCTTGATAAAGACTGGAGTACCCGACCTGTTAACAGCGACCTCCACCGGAACCGACTCCTCCACGTAAGGCCCTTTCAAGCCACTCCAGTCCGGGGCTACGATGCGAGTCTTGACTTGCGAAGCAAAACTCGCCGACGCCAAAGCAAGAGAGGCTAAGATCCCGTTGAGAAGCCAGAGGTTTGGAGGATTCGAGGACACGCGGGAGGGCTTCACAAATTCCGCTTATCGATTTCGTCCGCCAGGTGCTCCGACGCGCGCATGGAGAGCGAAAGGATAGTGAGCGTGGGATTCTGCCAGCCCGCTGTGACGAAGCTTGCGCCATCGACAACGAGAAGATTTCTCATGTCGTGAGCCTGGCACCATTTGTTGAGGACGCTTGTCTTGGGATCGTTTCCCATACGGCAGGTACCGACTTCATGGATGCTGTAGCCGGGCGGGTTCACGCGATCGGTCTTGCATAGCAGTTCCCATCCGGCGTCGTGGAACAACTCTTCGAGAGTGTCGGCGGCATCGCGCGTCATGGCGTGCTCATTCGCGCCATCGCGCGCTTCGATGTGAAGCACGGGGATGCCCCAACGGTCTTGCACGCCCCGATCGATGCGAACGTGATTTTCCCAGCGTGCGACGCGCTCGCCGTAGATACCGCCAGTCATGCAAGCGTTAGCGTAGCTATCGAGCTTTGCTTGTAACTCTTCGCCATAAAGCGCAAACAGATTGGGAGTGGCGCTTGCTCCGCTGTTGACGGTCATGCAATATCCCTTGATAAACTTGGCTCGATTCTCACGAGCCAGATTGCGGAAGCGCGGGATAAAAACACTGCCGCCCATGGTTCCGGATGGAGCTCTGCCGTCGCGCGCCTCGGGGACGGCAGCGACGACGGAAACTCCGTACATCTGATCGACCAGATAGTGCCCCAGCGCGCCGCTGCTGTTGCAGATTTTGGAGTTGAGAAGTAGACGCGTGCTCTCCAGACATCCGGCGGCGAGCACGACGACGCGCGCTTTCGCGTGCATTTCGCGGCGGGAGTGACGATCGACGAAGTGAACGCCGTTCGCCAACCCAGTGTTGCGGTCGACGGAAACTTCGCGCGCGATTGCGTTTTCAACAATGTCGAGTTTGCCCGTGGCGAGCGCATCGGGCAGCAGCAGATTTATGGAGCTTGCCAAGCCGTCACGCCCGAGCGCCGAACGATTTTTGGAGACGGGAATGTCGCGTTTACGCGCGGCCTCGATAAACCGCTGCATGCTGGTCGTCTCTGGCGGGTAGTCGGTGCGAACGAAGTTGCCGTCAGGGAATTGCGGCCAACCCTCCTTACGGCCGGAAACGCGGAAGATCTGCTCCACACGCGAATAGAAAGGCGCGAGATCGGCGTGGCTGATTGGCCAGTTCACGCCTTCGCCATCAATATCGGCGGCTTTGAATTCAAGATCGCTTAAGCGAAAAGATTGCCGCGCCCAAAACAAAGAGCGTCCGCCAAGCAGGCGCACGCGCACCCAATTGTAGGGAGCGTCCGGCGGATAGGTGTAAGGGACTTCCTTCTCGTCCACCCACTGATTGGCATTCCACTCGTCGGCTTGAAAGATGTGCGGAACGCGGCCGGGTTGATTAAAGCCGCGGTAAGGCAGCTCGTAGACGGCCTTGCTCACGCGATCTTTGTCGAGATCGGCTTCGGGACCGGCGTTCAGCATAAGGCAGTTTGCGCCGCGCGCCGTGAGGATGTTTGCGGCCATCCCTCCCGAATGGCCGGAACCGACGATCACCACATCGTATTGCTTGATTGGCATGAACTAGGCCCCGGTCACCGGATCGACAGGCTTCCAATACATCCCCGTGAGACGCGCGCGCGAGGAGCGCTTGGCCGCCTTTTGCGCCGCGGCATACTCGCGGGAGTTGGTGGTAGCGGTGCGGAGATCGTCATGCACTTGAGCGAGAAAACTTTGAAGTGGATCGGAAGGAAGATCATGCGGCCAAGGGCGCGCGACCAGCAAAGGACGAACGATGGTCGCGACTTGCGCGTCGTCCAGATCGCCGAAAGTTTTGGCGAAGCGAGCGCGGGCGCTCTTATCGAGTTCGTCGAGGCCGTGACGGAATAAGATCTGCCGGTCGGCGGGCGAGACGCCGATCAGAAAGTCGAGGAACTCGGGCGCGCCAGCTTCGAGCGCACTGGGATTGCCCTTGATTGCCGGCACGAGCACGCCCGCAAGCTTGCGCAGAGTTGCAAACTGAACGGCGGTGAAGAAGCGCGGTTCGGTAGCGGCGGAGAGATCGGCCGCGGTGGTTTTAATCAGCGGCGTCTCATCGGGCTGTTTGGGGATTTGCCGCGCGGGCGTGTTAGGCTGCGGCTCGGGATTCTGCGTGCCTTTGGGAGGCGATTGGGTGGTGACTTCCTGCGCGGCAAGTCCGGCGGGAATCGCGGGGGCGAGTATCAGTTGCCGCACGAAGCGGCGGCGATCGACCGGCATCTGCGGCAATTATAGTTGACGCGAGAGAGATCGCAACTACTTGCCGGGCGAAGCCGGCATCATTGCGCCGGGGACGATTTCCACTGCGCCTAACTTGCGAACGGTGTCACCAATTTTGGAAGCGTCTCCGACGATGACGAGCGCGTGGTGATCGGGAGACCAGTATTTCGCCGCCACGGATTGCAATTGATCCGGCTCGACCGAGCGTACGTGCGTGACGTAAGTGTTCAGTTCAGATGTCGGCAAGCCCCAACTCTTGAGTTGCGCGATATGATAAGCGACATCATTCTGCGTTACCAAATTGAGGATGAAACTACCGGCCACGTGGTTCTTGGTGCCGGATAGCTCCGCGGCCTCCACGGGCGCAGAAGCGATTTTGTCCAGCTCTTCTCGCACAGCGCGGAGAGCAGGCTCGACCATCTCATTCCGAACCTGGGTGACGGCTGCGACACTAGCAACAGCGCGCTCCGGATTGTACTCAGTGTGAGCGTCATAAGCGAAACCCTGCTTTTCACGAATGTCCACGAACATACGCGACTTTGCTCCGCCGCCTAGAACTTGTTGAGCGACCATCAGAGGAAAGTACTCGGCGCTGGCGCGAACAGGAACGGAACGGCCCATATACACGTCCGCTTGCACCGAGCCGGGGCGGTCGACGAGTACGATTTGTGGGCGAGCTTCCGGAACCCGCGCCTCGATAGCGCCGGGAGGGTTCCCCTTCGCCCAGGAGCCGAGAACGGCCGTCACGCTGGCGCGAACGGTTTTCTCATCAGGCAAGTCTCCGATCAAAATCAAGGTTGCGGTGTTCGGCTGAAAATAGCGATCCCGGAACTTTGTGAGCGCGGCGGTATCGAGCTTGCCGATACTCTCTTCAGTCGGAGCGATGTGAGCGTAAGGCGAGTCTCCGTAAGTCGTTTTGACGAATTGCTTCCACGCCAAAAACGACGATTGCGAATACTGCAATCTCAAAATCTCCAAGCGGTTTTGCTTTTCGAGAGAAACCTCCTCGGGGGGAAACGTCGAGTTCCGCGAAACATCCGCCATTAGCGCAAGCAGTTTCGTGTAGTTTTCTGAAAGGGCGTCGCCTCGGACCATGATCGCGTCTGCCGTCGAACTCGCGAAGATCGAACCACCGATGGCGGCCGACTCCTCCGCGATCTGCCGCGAAGAGCGCGAGGTGGTTCCCGCGATTAAGAGTTGCGCTGTTTCTTCGGCAAGGCCCGGCAAGTCGGGCGGATCATACTTCGTTCCCGCCTCCAATACGATCTGGCCGGTCACGAAAGGAAACCGGCGGTCCGTTACGGTGACGACTCCCAACCCGTTCGGCAGAACAAACTCGCTAACTGGCGGAAGTTTGAAATCAGGAATGGGGGCAGTCTGGGGAGGTTTTGTGCGATCGAAGATTTGAGCTGGAAGCGAGGCAGCAAGCGTGAAAGCGATGGAGACAAAGCGAATCATCAGTTACCCTCTTTCGTTTGGGAGGCAGGCATTCCCGGGTCGGGAACGATCGACAACATCGAGCGGGTCGCCGGCCGGAAGTATTTCCGAGCCGCCGATTGTATCTGCTCTGGGGTTACGGCCATCAGCGCTGCGAGCTCACCGTTGATTTTGTCCGCATCGCCATCGATCAATTCAAATTGAGCCAGTGAACGCGCGCGACTTAAAGGGCTCTGTAAGTCGCGTACCCGTGATGATCGTAGAAGCATTCTGACTCGCTCGAGTTCGCTCGCTTCCACAGGATGATCGCCAAGTCGAGTAAATTCCTCTTGAACCTGGGAGATGATCTGGTCGGCCGTGAAAGGCGGCTTATAAATCAGATAGCCGGCATACGCTCCGGGATCGCGGTAGTCTGTAGCGTTCCCGACCGGCCAGCCGAGATCCGCTCCATAGTAGACCACGGACTTGCGCCCTTTCACTAAATCCTGGTAGAGACGAGAACTACTGCCGCTCGTCAGGATAGCGTCAATGAGGATCGTCGCATAGTAATCGGTCGAGTTCCGTTTCGGTCCCGGATAACCGAAAATTACAGCGGGTACCTTGGCGAAGGAGTCTTTCACTTCCTGCCGCTTCGGCGTGAACTCAGGAGGCTCACTTAAATCGGGCCGCTTCGGCGGCGTCTGCGAAGGGATGTCCTCGAAGTACGCGAGAATCTGCCGCTTCACGTCCGCGGTATCAAAGTCACCAACAATCACGAGCGCGGCATTGTTGGGGGCGTAGTTTGTCTTGAAGAATTTGCTAACATCGTCTACGGTCGCGGCGTTCAGATCTTCGAACGAACCGATGAGTGAATGAGAGTTCTGCCAGTTTTGAAACATTAGCGCCGGCCACACGTCCGAAACGGCCGCATTGTAAGGCCGATTGTCAAAATTCAATCGACGCTCTTGCTTGACCGCCTCCTTTTGATTTTGCAAATTTTCGGGTGTGATGGACAAGCTGCGCATGCGATCGGACTCAAGCCAAAGCGCGGTCACGAGCTTATTGATGGGAGAGTTTCGAAGTAATCGGTAAAATCGCGATGAGTCGACCCATTCGCCGACCCGCCGTTCGTTTCAACTTGAGCGTCGAAAATTCCTTTGGGCGCATTCGCGGATCCCTCGAACATCATATGTTCGAACAGATGCGCGAATCCGGTTCGTCCCTTTTCTTCCGAGCGTGCGCCTACATCGTAGGCAATGTAGACCGCAACGACGGGCACGGCATTGTCCTTTGAAAGAACGACACGGAGGGCATTCTTTAAGCGATAGTGCTCCACTGGTATGTGGAGTTCGCCGGCGACAGCCGACGCGCACCACAGGAGAGGTAAAAGGACGAGCAGTTTCGAAGACGGCGTCATTTGGGGAAGTATACTCCGAAACTATTAAGTTGCACTAAGTCTTTTGTCCGAAGCATCAGCTCACGGACAGCGGCGCTTAGGCTTGCTAACGCCGCGTGACGAGGCGAATTTCAAAGACACGTGGCCACAGCTTGCCAGTTACAAACAGCCGTTTATGCGCGGGGTCATAGGCGATGCCGTTGAGAACGCCGCCGTCAGCCACGCGAAACATGGGACCGAGAAGTCCGCTGAGATCGATCCAGGCGACGACCGCTCCGGTCGTAGGGGAGATGCGCGCGATGCGATCGGTCTGCCAGATGTTGGCGTAGATCTCGCCGTTCACCCATTCGAGTTCGTTCAGTTGATCGATCTTGGCGTCACCGTCATGGACGTGAATGCGTCTTGTCTCTTTTAGCGATTCGGGATCCAAGATGCGGATATCGGAAGTTCCATCGCTGAAGAAAATATCGCGGCCGTTGTTTGTGAGTCCCCAGCCTTCACCTTCGTAAGAAAAGCGGCGAATGAGATGAAAGTCATTCAGGTCGTAGACCATCCCGGAGTGCGACTGCCACGTGATCTGCACGATGCGGTTGTGAATGATGGTGATGCCTTCGCCAAACAGGAATGGAGCTAAGTCGATCTTCTTGAGAACCGCGCCGGTTTCAAGATTGACTTTGCGCAGGGACGAGCGGCCAGTTAGCCCAGTGCCTTCATAGAAGAAGCCGTCGTGATATTCGAGGCCTTGCGTAAAAGCGTCGGGATCGTGCGGGAAAGAGTTGACGATGCGGTAAGTGTAAACAGGTGCGGAAGACGCGGTATGCGATTGAACCGGACCGATGACAATCGCGAGAAAGAGGACGGAGATGATACGGGCGGTCAAGTCTCTAGTTTCGCAAGAACACGGCGAGTTAAGTGATAACTTCGAACTCGCCGCGTGAGCTTCTGCGCAGCGGCCACAGCGCGAGCGACGAGGCGAGCACGCCGAGAACACCCAACCAGAGCGCATTCGCCACGCCCCAGTGATCGCCGAGGTAACCGCCCGCGAGAGCGCCGAAAGGCAGCATGCCGCGGCCGGCGAGTTGCATCGCCCCGTTTACTCGGCCGATAACGTCGGGAGGAGCTAGCGCTTGCCGCACAGTCGCTTCGTTGACCATGTACACAGTGGCGGTCGAATCCGAGAAGAATTGTTGGATGCAGAGGAACAGTAATCCCCAGCGTGGGAACTCGGCGGCGAGCGGAACGAAGCAGTACGCGAGACCGACCAAGACGGAGCTAATCAAGAACGAGGGCCCAAGAGGAAATCGACGCGAGATGCGGCCCGCGAGAACCGATCCGAGCAAAGACCCGGCACCGCCGAGCGCGATTGCGAGTCCGAGTTCGGAAGTGCTGAGATGCACGATGCGGATCGCGCTCAGCAGATAAAGCGGGAACACGATTCCCATGGAGAGATAGCTAATGACTGAGCGCAGGAGCAGCGCGCGCAATCCAGCGTGAGCCCAGATAAAGCGCATGCCTTGGAGTGCCTCTTGCAGAATCGGCTCCGGCGCTCGCGGAACCGGCGCGGCTTCAGCCTTGCGAATGAAGCCGACGGCGACGGCGGAGGCGAGGAACGAGATCGCGTCCAGCAAGATGGCAATCGGCGCGGTGATGGCCTGAATCAAAATGCCGGTCAGCGCGGGCCCGAGCATCTCCGCGGTTGCAGCGGAGAATGCCAATCGGCGGTTGGATTCGTGGAGGTCGTCGCGATCAACGAGCGCGGGCAAGTACGACTGGTAGGCGACATCGAATAGCACGGTCAAGATCCCGGTTACGGCCGCCAGTGTGAGCAGCATTGGGAAAGATAATCTTCGCGTAAACGCGGCCGCAGGTATCAGGGCGAGCAAGACGGCGCGGCCGACATCCGTTGCAATCATGAGCGGGCGCTTGCGAAAGCGATCGACGATGATTCCCGCGCCCAGGCTGAAGACCAAAACGGCCGTAGAACCGACCGCAGCCAGGTATCCCATCTGCGTCACGCTCGCGTGAAGAACGAGCAACCCGGTAAGAGGCAAACCTTCGCGCGTGATGCGGGAGCCGACTTCGGAGATGGTCTGTCCAGCCCAAAGCTTACGGAAGTCGGCGCGTGTTTGTGGAAGCACGGGAGTTACTGCGCGGCTGACCAGGTCATGTCGCCCGGCGTGCGGTGATGCTGCTCGCACCACGAGAGATAGAGTCCGCCGTAACTTGCGGTGATGTATTCGGTGGGAGCAAAGCCTAAGCGCTCCGCGCGCGAATCGATCCAGGATGGCGGGCCTTCCAATTCGAGGAAAGCGCCGATGGGAGTCTCGTCAATGACGGCGACTCCGTCGGCGCCGTCGTCGAACTCGGTGCGAAACTTCTCGTAAGCGAAGGTTTGCCGGTAACCGAGACGGGAGAGTATTTCCCGTAATAACCGGCCGTCAGAAACCGAGACTTCCAACTCTTCGCGCGACTTATGCCGGCCATTAAGTGCGGGCGCTTTCCAGGTGAGAATCGCCGCGCCGTCGACGTCGCGTATTCGCAGGACGGTACCGGATCCGCGCAACGCGTTTTCGCTGGTGTCGAAGAGGAAATTGGACTCGTGCACGCGGGGCTTGCGCAAGGAGAAGCCGTGAGTAGTGAGCAACTCAGCGGCGGCTTCCGGATTGGGAGCGCGCAACTTAATCTCCGATTCGATATAGGAGGCCACGCAACAGTATAATCATGGGTGCGCGCCCGTAGCTCAGCCGGATAGAGCAACTGGCTTCGAACCAGTAGGTCGGGTGTTCGAATCACTCCGGGCGCACCAAGTTTTTCATCACCATCTATGGTTGTCCCGTCCTTATCTGTTGTTTCGGGGGCGTGTGCTTTGCACGATGTGCGCGAAAATGGCATACTTATATGCATGCGAACAACTTTGATAATCGACGACGACTTGATTGAACGCGCGAGAAAACTGACCGGCGTTGAAGAGAAAACTGCATTGGTGAAGGCTGGCCTGGAGGCGTTGATTGCACGCGAGGCGGCTAAGCGCTTGGCTGCCCTTGGCGGATTTCAACCGAAACTGCGGAGCATTCCGCGTAGACAAAGCCTTTGATGGTGTTGGTCGACACGTCTGTTTGGATTTCGCACTTCCGCTCGGTGGAAGCGGAGTTGGCGCGCCTTCTGAGCCGGGAGTTTGTTTTGATACACGTTTTCATTCGCGGCGAGTTGGCGAGCGGGCACCTGAAGGCGCGCTCAAATACGCTCTCTTACCTTGCCGAGTTGCCGTCGTGCAAGCTTGCTTCTAATGAGGAGGTATTCGATTTTCTCGAAGAGAGTAAGCTCTGGGGTCAGGGTCTTGGCTGGATCGATCTTCACCTCCTTGCCTCGGCTCTGCTCTCCCCATGCCGCCTCTGGACGCTAGACAAGCGCTTGGCATCTGCAGCCAGAAGTCTAGGTCTTACTTGATGTTCACCATCTCGGCTCGCGGAGACGGTTTTCGTACGTGACTCCGTTGGGAATGTCGTCGCGGTCGGCCCACATGCCAAAGGCGGGAGAATCTCTGATCGACTTATACTTCGGCCTGGGCGGTTCTTCGGGAATGTCCACCTTCACTTCGGTACCTTCCTGAATAGTCACGTCTTGAAGTGGTTTGAAGACGCCTTGTTCGAACTTCGCGCGGATAGTCATGACAGCACCTTCCGCTTTAAGGATATCGAACTGAGGTCGAGCCTGGGGTCCAGAAAGGTTCGCCTGCTGGGATGAAGGTGATTGGGGTATCGGGCAGGAAGTTGCGCAGCCACTTGGCGCAGTTATCCATGCCGGCTTCCTCGGAGATGGCGTGACCTAAGATGATCAGGGCTTTCTTGCGGCCTTCGGCGATGGCGTCGCGCACGTACTCTACGGTTTCCCATTCGCGGGCTTCGCCCACCATCAGGACTTCGACGTCGGGCCTTTCTAGAGCGGCTAAGTGGGCTTGTTCGCCCGCCGCACCGGGGACGAAGGCTACCCGGGACACAGACAGGTAGGCGTCGCCGATCACGCGCATCGTACGGATTCCAAGTTTCGTTCGAATCGACGCGGCTAAGTCGCCCAGCTTCGTTGGCGGGAGACGAAAAAGGATCTGATTGGCGGAGTCCTGAAACTGTTGCCAGCCGAGCGCCTCGACTTCGCCCGCCATAATACCGTCCGGCTTCATCGTGGGGGCGTGCCAGTGATCGTGAAAACGGAAGATCACTAAGTGGTGACTGTTGATGTAGTCGAGCTTGGCTTTATATACAGGGTCGTTCCCCAGATCCTTGGTTTCGTCTAAATGGTTATAGAAGGTCGGCTCGTGAGTGACGATCAAGTTAGCGCCTTTCGCTACGGCTTGCTCAAGAACCGCATAGGTGTCTAAGAAGGTGGTAGCGATGCCGGTGACGATCGTGTTTGGGTCGCCAGCCTTGATTGTGTCTACGGTATTACCGTGTGGCGCGCCGCCAGAGTGGTCTTGGATTTTCTCAATCACCTGTTGCGCGGTGAGCTTTTCGGCGGCTACGACCTGCGTGATCGAAACTAACACAAGCGCGGCTAATGCGAGCGTCTTCACTTTGTCTCCGGCTGATCGTAAGGATGGAGACGGCGAATCCAGACGTTGCGATAGCGTACTTTGTCTCCGTGATTTTGCAGCAGCAGCGAGTCCTCAACTGGAGACGGCTTATAGTGAGCCACGCCGCGATAAATCATCGGGCCCATGGAGGCTTTACGATTGTGGACGACAACACCGTTCCAGAGTACGGTTAGGTAAGCCGGACTAACTAACTTCTCGCCGTCGAAACGCGCGGCTTCAAAGACAATGTCGTAAGCGTTCCATTCGCCGGGCTTGCGGGCGACGTTACTAAGCGGGGGCCATTGTCCGTATATGGCAGAAGCTTGGCCGTCGGCATAAGTGGGGTTGTTGTAACTATCGAGCACCTGTACTTCATAGCGAGTTTGGAGGATTACTCCGCTATTGCCGCGTCCTTGACTTTTGCTTTTCACTTCGACGGGAGACGCCCATTCGACATGTAATTGGCAATCGCCGAACTTCTCTTTGGTAACGATGTCGCCGGTTCCGGGCACCACTTCGGCGTAGCCGTCGCGTACGGTCCATTCGGGGTCGCCGATGCCACCGCCTTTAGTGATGTCGCTGTGGTGCGCGGACCAGGCGGAAAGATCTTTTCCGTCGAAAAGAACCGTGGCGTCGGAAGGCGGTCCGCCGAGAGTTTGTGACGGCGTTACTACGGGTGGGTGCGGCCGCGCAGGATCGTGAACGTGCCAGGGAAGACCGGGCAGGATGGGAGTATCGGTGAAGCCGAGGTCGTGGTTTTCCTGGGCGATCAGGAAGGCGGCGCCCAGTGCGCAGAACGCGGCTGGTAGAAGAAGAGCGGTTTTCAGCATCGCGATAGTGATGGTTAGCGTATCAGATAGGCTACCAGTGAGATTTACGAGTACCGAGTGTTCTCGTACACAACAAACCTTCTCGTAAATATGAGTGTCTATTTGCGGCGAATTACTTTATCGGCAATACGACGGCGCGGATCGCGGGCCGAATCAAGCGAAATGCTTGCCCGGTCCATTTGTAATAACTGAGCGAGCAGTTCTCCCATTTGTCGCTATCTAAGCAACCTCGGATGATGAACAGCCGGCTGTTTCGGCGATACTCCATTGGGTTGAAGTTTTCGTCTTCTAACGTTGATCCGTCAGCGTAAAGAAGCGCAGTACCGTAGGACAGAAAGTTTAGGAACGGGCCATTGAAGACTTGTCCGGTGCGCTCATTGATCACGGCGATGGACACACAGGAAGTCCCGCAGCCCAACTCGCAACGGCATAGATTCCGGCGAAGTTTGGTCCATGCTTCGCAGCGTCTCGGATTCTCGTGCGGAATCTTTTGTCTCGCTTGCTCTTCAGGATCGGGCGCGCGATCGGCTTTCCAAGCGTTTCGGTAACCGCAAAATCACTGAAGCGAGGCCGAGTGTTATGGGCAGACTTCGCGGCAACGCATGCCGGGCCAACCAAAAAAAGGACGAGAATCTTGGCAAATTTCACCGCGATTGTCTCTAATTCGAGGTAACGCTGCAGTTCCGTGTCCAACTTCGAAAACCAATATTAACCGTGCGCTTACGCCTGTTCGTCGAGTTGTCGCCAGATCCCGTCGAGTGCGATTACCGCACCGTTGGGGAGATCGAGTTGGGTAATCGCTTCGAGACTGCCTGAACGGGAGTGCCAAGCCAGTTTCTCCACAGGGTCTAGCACAAAGACCTCTCCGATGCCGATCCGTTCATACTGGTGACATTTCTTTATTATGTACGCTAACTTATCGTCGGGCGATAGGATCTCTATCACAATCTCGACGGGCTCGACCGGGTAGTCCTTAATCGACTTGAGCGTGCCAATTACGTCCGGCACCGGAACCCATTCAGGATCGATTCGCAACTCCCCTTCAGATACAGACTTGTATCCCGCTTGCAGCAGAGCCTCGCCCATGATTCTCTGCAGCACGGCATGTAACCAGGTCGGCGCCGTCTTCTGGATTGGCTCTCCGAACCAGTATTCGAAATAGGGCTTTTGCTGCCGATACTGGGAATCGAACTCTTCGAGCGTGAGGGCTTGCGTGACGGGCGTCATGTTTCCCTTAATCTCACTCCGACACAACGTCCGTAACGCGGCGCCAACTTTTTCCCACTTGAATCAACAATTCGGTATCGCCGTTCAGCGGGTACGTCAATTCGGAAACCGGCTGTTCGTTGATCTTCACCGCGCCCGCCTTTAGTTTACGCGCGGCCTCGCTCACCGACGGGGTTAAGCCGACGCGTGCGAGGAGCTTATCGACGCGAATTCCACCGTCTGTACGCACTTCCGGGGGGAACGGCGCGGTGGGGATCTCGTTCGGAATTTCTTTGTGACGGACCACGCGAGTGAACTCGTTTTGCGCCTCGCCGGCGGCCGCGGGCGAGTGAAAGTCGGTGACGATCATGCGGCCGAGGCGCATCTTGGCTTCCATGGGATGGAGATCGCCGCGAGCGACGGCGGCGCGCATGGCTGCAATATCGTCCATGCTCAAGTCGGTCAAGAGCTCGTAATAGCGGTACATCAGATCGTCGCCGATTCCCATGATCTTGCGGAATATCGATTCGGGCGGTTCGGCGATCCCGATATAGTTCCCGAGCGACTTGGACATCTTCTTCTCGCCGTCGAGTCCTTCGAGAATTGGCACGGTGGCGACGATCTGCGATGGCTGGCTGACATCGCGTTGCAACTCGCGTCCAACCAGCAAGTTGAATTTCTGATCGGTGCCGCCGAGCTCGACGTCGCACTCCAGAGCTACGGAATCATGGCCTTGTGCGAGCGGGTAGAGAAGCTCGTGCATGGAGATGGGCGTGTTCTCGCGGTAACGCTTCGCGAAATCG